>APFE030924500.1:17303-51649 GCA_000404065.3 Pinus taeda
TTGAGATTTCAAGATAGTTTTAAGATTTTGGATAATATTCTTAATATTCAGAGGTCTCCCACCATTAAATCTAGTTTTCATTTTCATGAAATTCTAAAAGAAGAATCTAGTTCATAGGCTTGTACAAGGATCTTGAAAGATAACATTATGAAACATGAGATTCCTGTCAAAGAGATAAGAAGTGAACCAGACCAACATCCAAAGAAGAAGAATAAATTATTTGCTCCCAATAATAGAGACTTTAATCAATTCTCTCCTTTGTTCAATAATGTTGAGTGATTTATATGTCATAATCATTGACATGTTGCAGCAAATTGCAGAAGTAGACTATTTTGATCTCAAGTAAATAGTCAGTTCTCTGGAAGATCATCAGCTCCCAGGTACTCGGGTTTATTTAAGGGATATTGTTTTACTTTCAACATATTTGGTCACAAATCTATTGATTGAAATAGTAGGAACATGAGACAAAAAATATTATGATTCCTCTTTTCCCTTTTTCTGGTCATACAAGATGTTATGGTTGTAACAAATTTGGGCATGTAGCAAAATAATTCAGGAACAAATGAATGCATCGCCAAAGACAACATGGAAAGAAATCAAATAATTTCAAAATACTTGAGAATGATGGACCCACCAACATTTCTCATAATAATAAGAAATAAGAAGAACAAATAAGTTGTGGTCTTTCTCTCTGCTCGTTTGAAGATGAAAAATAATAGTACATAGATAGTGGATGGTGTCATCACATGACTAGAGATAAGAGTAATATGGAGTCTCTCAAGAAAAATCAAGATCGTATGGCTATTCATGGAAATAGTGCTCCAACAAAAGTTTTTGGAAAATGTAAAGCCAAAATTAATAAACATAGAAGAGAAGTTGATACTTTATTAGTTCAAGGACTAAAGAAGAATATTATAAGTGTAGGTCAAATGGATGATAAAGGGAATGTAGTTGTGTTTACATCAACCAAATTCAAGGTTACAGATGAAGAAACTAGAAAGGTCATAACAAGAGGATACAAAAATCCAGACAAGTTATACGTATTTAAAGAAATGAATTCTTGCATAAATGAGGGGGATTCAGACTTAGAGTAAAAGAATATGACCCTATTGCATTCCATTACTCTTAAATCATTATTGTCATAGTGAATGCAAAACCAATGAGAGGTACTTGACCTCATGAGGAGAAAAATATGATTTTCAGGTCCTCGGGATCCATGATGTATGATCTTAGGGGGAGCTATACATATGTATATCTTGATGATGGTTCCCATGTTTATTTGATATTTATTTTTCTTATATTACTAACAATGCATATGAATTTGTAACATAGAACCATGAACATACAATATAGGCGCAGGGAGAGTTGTGGCTATGAAAGTTCAACATTTTATTTTCTGTACGTGGATCTCATAAAGGAAAGTCATGTATATACATGAGTTTTGGTATAGACAACTGCATATGTTTATATGAGATGAAGACATTGTGGGAGAAACTAAGGGAGAAGTTATGATATGATTCAATTAGTTATTAACTGTATTTATGGTTTTGACATTGGTTTATTATAGTATGTTGAGGCTTATATACAACTTAAATTAGTAGTGTCTTATGATGGTTTCTGAGTTGCTACAATATCACATTGATTCTTTGGTTACTTTGATGGCTTTACTAGTTGATGAAGATGGATATGATCAAACCTGAAAGTGAATAGTTAGCATAGGTACAGGCGAAGCATTTTCTATGATTCTAATGGTGCATTGTTGGCATTATGATGTCTTGAGAATTCCCTATTGCATGGTGGCGTGAATGAATATTATATATCATTGGTGATGTTGTTGAAGACACATTTGTTGCTAAAGTTTTGGATAATGCATAAGTTGCATTTAGTGAATTGATTATGCTATTCTATAGACAAAATGTCTTCTTATTGGTGAAGTTATGGATGATTCCTACAGTGATCACATATGTTACATGGTGTTGAGACATGTATAAATTATGCTACATATGGTTTGTTTCTTGAGGATTGTGGTTCTTCGTACATAAAGCATGTTGATCTTGATGAGATCAAGGAGATGGGATACTAATAGAGATTGATTATGCAATCCCATGCTATTATTGCTTGAAGATGATGAATTCTTACATATTCCTTTCTCTATGTCATAGGTAATCAATTATTGATGGTTATTTGAGTTTCATATTGGTGAATTCATTTATGGTGTATGAAGATAATGGGCCAAGAGAATGATATTTCTACATATGAATTATAAATATTTATTCATGAAGAAAGGGAAGGGTACACAATGATAAGAGGATGGTTATTGATATACTAATTTTACAGCTACTAAGTTATGCTTAGATACATTTCATATTTAGTCACATATTGATAAATTTGGTCACATGGAGATGATTATGAAGATTAATGCTACATTGACCTATATTACTTTATGATGATATTCTTGGCTCTCACATATTATGTTGTTGATGCATGAAAATATATGTTGTTTTTCTATAAAAGATATATATGTCTTTGGATTGAGACTCTTCCTACAAAGGGAAAGAGCAAGATAACCTTGATGAGCTCAAGGGGATGAGTTGATAACAGATCTCAATGAAACAACCTTATGCTGTTGGTGTTGCATACTTGGTCACAGGTTGATGATATTGAATCAAAATTATATTATCTTGCATATTGGTGATAAACATGTATATGTTGTTCCAATCTATGTTACAAGATCCTATTTTGACTATTATGGTCTTGCTACCAAATGGTTGAGGTCCTTGTTATTGGTTTTGGTCATAAATGTCATATATTTCTCTTGATGTAAAGGTCATGTAAAGACCCATGATGTAATAATTATAATATTTAGTCATGTTCAGACTATTGGGGGTCAATTCAATTATGTATGTAACCCCATTTTGGGTATCTGATGTAATATTGAGTCAAATATGTAACCCACTGAGTTTGCTGATTGATGTAATCATGAGTCCTTAGTAATAGGAAAGGCCATACTTGGCTGAGTCATACAGTCATGTACTTCATTAAAAATCTTCCATAAGATTCATCATATGCTAAGGGGGGGCATGGTTATTGTTCATATTCTGCATATCATACCTACAATGATATTCTCTACAAAGGGATAAATAAGTCTTCATTAAGCATTGGTCAACACTTTTCCCTTGATGTCAAAGGGGGCGAGTACTTGGTGTTTGAAGAAGAATTCTTGGAAAGAAGCTTGGTATGTCTACAGATGTGTTTGCAAGTATCTACTGGTAGTGGTCACCAAACACCAATGTGGTTTCCATCATGTCCAAAGGAGTCAATTGTTGGCATTATGACTAATGCGTTGACCTTGATGGAAACCTACTTGATAAAGATGTGAACATGATGGTTATGTAGTATGACAGAGAGAATAGACAAAGGAATATAAGTTTAGAGACAAATGAATGATAAAGGTGAAGTTTAGGAAAACATATATTGTTACTGTGAAGCAAAGTCGTGTACATACACAGTATAATGAAGAAACGTCAAGTATAATTTCTGCAACATCGTATTATGAATACTATGGGTATTTACCATGGTATTGGCCCATAGTAATAAATGCTACAATGGATATTGATCCTGTCAAAGAATACCATCGACATTACTAAATGATTGGCCTAAGGTGTTGGCTAAGGATTATACTATTTAAGGAGATGGAGATAAGTGTTAGAGTGTGCATATGATAGATTATTTATCAATGACTTGATCTAAAATAGGAGTGCACTAGGGAGCATGGAGATGGATCAAATCTAATAGATGTGAAATCACCACATATTAAATAATTTTTTTATGGTTTGATAGATCTGTGATGATGATATTATGATGTGTGTCTGTAACAATTTGCATGATGAGATTTTGGTTTGAAATATGTTATGTTCCAGTGAAGGTATGTCTTAGTGATTATGGATTTGTGCGTTGATTTGACATTAAGAAGTCACGTACATATGTGGATCTGATATTGGGTAGTCGCGTATATATTCTATAGTATGGACAAATATTTACGCATACATGGTGAATGATGTGCACTTACATACGTGGATATGATTTCCAAGAGTTGTGTACATCTGTTAGGGTTTTGCAGTATGAGTTGTTAACGATTTTTGATCAGTTTTGTTATGTTTGATGTTTCTTGTGAATGAAGTCTCCCTTATGATAATATGTGTTTGATATTGCTAGTTGGGTTGACTTGTTTATGGAATGATATGTTGAGTGGGGATGATACTACTATATGATGATCTATATCTAGTTCAGTGATTTCTGATAGGCTCATTATGTGATTTAGTGGTTGATTCAATGTGATAGACATTTAGACTCAATTGTTTGGTATCTTGAGATCTGTATGTAGGTCCTCTTAAGGAGAAGCATGTACGTATGAGGGTATCACTCATAACAATAACATATATATTCTAACATATAGTTTATAAGGGTTTGCAGTAGCAATAGCTCATTTTTGTGATGGGTAACAATGTTTGGCTTATTAATGTGTAGTTGTGAATTGATATCATCTATCTTGGTTTAGTTTGATCTACTTGTATTTATTGATTAAGATTCAATGATTTCCCTGATGATTCACTTGGTTCACCTAATGGGTGATTTGATACAATGATTGATTCCAAAATTGTTATTTGGTATTGGGATAAAATGATGGAAGTGGGTCCATCCTGAAAATATGATGAAAAGTGGCCTATAGGTTTGATGGTTTGGGTTAGGTGGATCCAATATGAAATACTATGAAATGTTGTCCTAATAGGTGTTGATGGATGAAGCCTTCAATGAGGAAGTCAAAGCTTCCTTCCAGTGGTAGTTAGTGAATCAAATCAGGGAGTTGGAGCTCCCTTTTGGTGGGTGCCAGTAAACAAGATTAGGGGATTGAATCTCCATTCCAATGTTTTATGGAGAACGAGAGAATGTTGTAGCCTTCTCTAGGTGGGTGCCTTCATACTGGTATGAGTCTGCACCAGTACAAGATTGTAATATGTTTTCCTTTATAATAAAACATGAACATCGAGACGAGGGATAGGGGTGGTTTTCTCCCACATTGGGTTTCCACCTAAAAATGTTAGTTTCCTCACACGTTTATGTGTTTCTTATGTGTGATGGTTTATTATTATCATGGTTACTACTTAATTAAAGGTTAATGACACACTGGTTAAAGTAGAACATATGATGAAATATATTGAAAGTTAATTAACTAGATATATGTTTTTTTTTCCTTAATCATAGTCGTGTACATACACTAGTTTACTTAGTGATAGTGGTGTATACAAATGTGATTAGTAAATTAAAAGCTTTAAGTGATTTTTGAGATATTGATTCACCCACCCCCCATGTCAGCATTTTTCCCAAAAATGTATTGGTGTTAGTAACCAAGAGGCTAAGAAGAAGAATAAAAGGAAGAAAACTAAGAAGCCAAATGAGAAAGGGGGCAAACAAGCAACCATTTTTGTTGATGTATCTAGTCCTCCAAAACCCCCTATAGTCAAATTCCCTTGCATGCTTTGTAAGCGGGACCACCTTCATAGATATTGTCTTGGTATCCCTTAGGTATTGGAAGTGTGTTAGATATGCTCACATTGGCTCCTATTGTCAACCTATGGAGATCATGCTTATGACCAACCTTTGACTAGTACTAATAAGGTTCCTAGGAAAATTATCTAGGTGGCTCTAGAAATGCTCATAATTTAGAAGTGGCTCAAGAAAGACTAAAAAATAAAATTTCTTGGATTTCACCCAAAGTAGGATCATATCGTAGTTCTCATATTCCTGATTCCAACGACATGAATGTCACTCAAATCCATGTTCCTATCCTCAATATATTTACTGCCAAAGTTTAAGTAAAACTTGACAAAAATTCAAAAGTCAATTGATGACATCAGTTGGGCGACGTGGCACCAACATGCAACCGAGTCAGCAAGCACAATCAATAGGTGATGTGTCACTGTAGGTGACATGCCATCACCATAAGAGGACATGTGATTCCAGGTTAGCATGACATGGCACTAGTGCAGCTTGACACATGGCATTTATTGGATGGTTGAAGTGGAAATTAATTCATCAAACTAGAAGTGGCCACATGGCCCCATGAGAAAGCACGACGTGGCACCTCAAAATAGGCCAAGTGGCTTTGGAATTCCCACTGAACCTCCATTTCTTTATATATATGGTTTGATTGGCTTGAATGATAAACTATAAATTAACCATATAGTTATTTTAAATTTAGAATTAATGCCTATAGTTGTTTTAAATTTGGAATTAATGCCAAAAAGTGGAGGTTCATGGATTTTCACATCGTGACCTCCACCACATGTCAACAACTTAACACAATACATGCCAACAAATTTGGCTAACCGCTTTCTTGTAAAGTATACCCACCCACCTCATATCTATTGAAACAATGTCATTCACAAATAGAGGAGGAGGTGAGACTCTGGAGAGTAAGGCATATCACCATTTGGGAAAATGGTGGGCTGAGAGGGGTCCCTCACAGGCACGAATCTCATGATAGATTCCAGGAATATTCCAACAACAGAATCTTGAGGAATATTTGAGATTCCCTTAGAGGCCGATTTTTGACAAAGGTAGAATGATGTTGACCTTATAGTCATTTTTCTCATAATTTCGCAAGGGACATGATTGTGTGCTTTGTTTCCTCATATGAGTAGAAACATTGTAGGTAGTCATCAGTAAGGAATCTTTAAGGAATCTTCAATATTCCTGAGGGTCCAGATTTTGACAATGTTAGAAAGGAGTCAAGTTTATAGTCATTCGACACGATTTCACACCACAAATTCAAAGGTGTAGTCGATTTTGGTGGTAGAGATGTACATTTTTAGGCCATCCCTGGAAGTGGAGGTATATGACGTGGTGATTCCATGCATTTCTTTTGATTTGATGATATGATTATTCTGTTGTTGAGATCCTTGTTACCATTATGTTGAACGATACTTGTATGTGACTTCATGTGAGAATTTATTATCTTGTCATAATGAAGGAGAGCCCATATGAGTGATAATTCCTATAGGAGAATGTCTCATGGAGAGACATGCCACTTTGGCTGAGGGAATTTATTGTTGTAATGACAAAGAATATACCATGTACATCATCATAATCTTGCAGCATTTAATGAAGCAGCCTCCCCATTCTTGACACCAGGGTGAAAGATGTAACCCACAATGGGTGAAATTTGTTATCATTGTGTGTATGTCATGTGATTTGATGGTTGTTATTATTTTTATTCTTCTTTAAAGTATGCACATGTGGTTTTTCATACTCTTTTACATGCAATTCTGCTAACATCACAGAAGTAAAAGATTGTTAATTCCAGCAAGTGAAGATATATGTATAAGAAAATGGGTAAAGTTAATTTTCCCTATCAGTGATTTGAAGGGAATCATCCAATTCACCTTTTCCCTCATTTGGATGATGCCTCCAAATTGTTGGAAACCCTTATTGCTTCTCAACTGCAATTTCTAACTGGTTACCGAAAACTTTCCCCAAATCCTCCACTAGTCAATGAAGTAATTGACTCGAATCCATGTTCTTTCAATACAAATCTCTTTGAACATATATCCTATGAGTTCACTCTGAACCAACCATAGTCTAAGAAAATGGTTGACCCTATTCCACCTTTAGTTAATCAAACTTTTCCCTTAAAGAGTGAGGTTCATATCACTCAAGTTATCCTTATTTCTTTTGATTTGACCGAACAAGAGGGAATTTATCCCATTGTCATGGAACTCCCTCCAAGTAATAAGATCATTGCCTTTGATTAAAATCAATTGATACAACCTCATCTACATTCTTACATTCCCTTACAAGTTTCTTCAAGTCTTGTGATAAGAGCATGTATCGCACTATTATTAATGAGGGTGCCTCTTTTAACATTCTATCATCCATTACTTGACAAGATTTAGGTTCCCCTAAGCTTATGTCTTCCACTTTGAATCTCTTGGCTTTTAAAAGGAGAATCAGTCAAACTTTAGGGATCCATCCTCAACTTCCTGTTACTTTGGAAGGAAAAAATGTATGTATTGACATTATGGTAGTCTAAGGCCCCTTAGATTTCAATTTTTTATTGGGGAGAGACTATGTTTATGCCATGAATGTTATCATTTCCACACTCTTTTGAGTGATGTGTTTCCCACATGATGGAAAAATTGTGACTATTGATATGGTTTCATTCATTGGTCTTGATTTAAATTCTAATAATCCATAATATTACCAATATGAAAGTGGTATCTACCACATGCTAATTATCTGGAAACATGTCACATGCCCATACCTATTGATGAAGAAGAACCTTTCAATGTTTTCTTAACTTCTTTTGACCTAGATCCAGTAGGTGTTAGAAAACTATATATTACAGAGCAATGGAGGACATAAAATATTGTAGAAATATAAACACAGAAAACGCATAAAACAAGAGAGACACAGATATACGAGGTTCACCCAGTTTGGACTACGTCCATGAAGAAACAACCAGTCCTTCCTTTTATATTATCCAATCAACTGAAGAGATACAACCTAAAACAGATCCACTGTAACACCCTCTTCGCTCTCAATCTCCTCTCTCTTCGTCACTCAGAATACAGATCTACATAGACACAATACAATTCCCTCATATATAGTGAGGGGTTGTTTTGTAGGGCAAAAAAATCTAAATTAAACATAACTTCTACAATCAGATCATCTGCCTAATGAAAAACCCAGATTGACTAGAAATTACTAGACTTTTACAAGGCAATTTTATATTTGTTTTTAGCTTCAGGGGCACTACCCCCGAACCCCTGTCAGGGGACCACTGGCCCCCCGACTCCCTAGCCGAGGGGGGATTAGCCCCACCAAGACCCTTGTGGGGGAGAAAAGTGCCCCCCATACCCTCTCCTTGTGGAGGGGTGTACAGTCTTCTTGGGGTATACATCCGGCTGAAAGCTTTAAATACAGAAGATAATTAGGCTCACACCCAACAATCTCTCACTTGGAGTTGATTATCACAACTCCACTGATGATTTATTTATAGACAATGACTCTACTTTGGACCTGACTGTTACTCATATTCTTCATCATACCTGACGACCAATTGAAACTGAGCAAATTCTCAGTTTCTCCCTAGTTGCAACTTTTGTTAACATATCTGCAGGATTCTAGCTAGTGTGTATCTTTTCCAGCTTCAACTATCCATCTTCCAATGTTGACCGTACGAAATGGTACTTGAAATGTATATGTTTAGTCTTGGAATGAAATGTAGAGTTCTTTGTAAGATGTGTGGCACTCTGTCTGTCACTATATAACCTACCCAACTCCTGCTTCATACCAATTCATTCAGAAACCTTTGTAACCAAATCATTTCTTTACTAGCCTCTATAGCAACAACATACTCTACTTCTATTGTTGAAAGTGCAACAACACTTTGGATTTTTGAAACCCAACTAACAGTTGTTCCACATATAGTAAATACATATCCTATAGTGCTCCTCCTATTATTTCTATCACCTACCATAGCTGCATCAACATATCCCTGTAGAGTAATGTTTGAACCACCAAAGCATAATGCTTCATTTGTGGTACCTCTCAAATACCTGAGTGTTGCACTAAAAATTGTCACCTAGAGATTCTGCTATCTATGTGAGATCATTACCACTCATACTTCCCCCTCTATAATTCTGAAACACCAGTTCCTCATATCAAGCTTGGAAGATAAGAGAAAAGCCCTCAAAAGTCTTTAAAACTCTGGTTCCACACTTTCTCTTTGTATTACCTATGGTCGTGCACCTAATGGTCATGTCTCCTGTGTACTTGACTACTCTGTCTTTGTGTTAAATGTGTGGACCCCTGTACAAGTTATAAGGCGCAAGTATACTTAAAAAAAACTCATTTTCAATCATTTCTAAAAGCTTTTGGCAGGGATCTTGAGGTGGCAAGTTCGCCCTTTTAAGGTTCATTTATTCTATACCTTAAGGAGCTAACCCCTTGATGTAAGGAGCTTATCCCTTTGAAGGAGGATTCTATCCCTTCATAGATGGACCCATAACCTCCTCCTCTACACTATAAAAGGAAGCATTGGGCTGGTTACTTAAGGAGTTAGAGGTTTAATATTTTTGAGGTGAAATGCTACTGGAACTTAGTCTTCTTTAGTTGAGTTTTTATGAGGAGAGATTACATACCTCTAAGATCTCATTTGGAAGAGTGAAAGGCTTGTCAAAGTAAAGGAAATTTCTGTTTCGGACCCCAGGAAGAGCTTGTCCAACATCAAGGCTAAAAATGTTATAAGGTTCTTCTACTTCAAAGTTAATACAAATAAGTTTGTTTTTCTCAATAAGCTATTGATTCATGGTTTATTTTATGGATTCCTTGATCCATGATAGACATTATTTGTGATATTTGCTATGCAAGTGTTATTTAATGTTTTCTTGTTTGTGAATGCAAGTCTTTAAAGGTAACTCTTTCAAACGATTGAAGGATGACTACTACGAACAAGCATTGCATCTAAGGTAGGATCTTAACACCTTTGTAGTATTTACTTATAAATCGCATATGTCTAGAGATATATAGGTTTGTTTGTCCATTTGTTGCTAGACTATCTTCTGATACTAGGGAGATTGGTCTTGTCCACAATATCACTTTATCCGGTCAACACTGAAAATCCACTTCACCACCATCCAATGTTCTTTTCATGGATTGTTCATGTATCTACTTACAACTCCCACTGCATGTGCAATATCAGGCCCTTGTGCAGAGTATTATAGATTAAGCTTCCAACTGCTAATGCATATGGAACTTTAGACATATGAGCCATTTCTTCCTGAGTCTTAGGGCATACCTCCTTGCTTAATTTGAAATGGCTAGCCAAAGATATACCAACTAGTTTTGCATTCTGCATATTAAACCTTTTCAACACCTTTTCTATGTATTCACTTTGAAATAATGTTAATTTGTGATTCTTCCTGTCTCTATTTATTCTCATACCAAGGATTTGTCTTGCAACACCCAAATCCTTCATTACAAATGAGTTTTCCAATTTCCTTTTGAGCAGATTTATTTCCTACATGTTAGAAACTACAACAAGCATGTCATCTACATACAATAAAAATATAATATAGCTGCCATCATTTTTCCTTTTGAGATAAACAAAATGGTTAGAGTGACATCTAGTATAACCTTGTTCAGACATAAACCAATCAAATTTGAGATACCATTGCCTTGGAGCCTGCTTTAAGCCATACAAACTCTTCTTCAACCTGCACACTAGTTTCTCCTTCCCTTTTACCTCACATCCCTGTGGTTGTTGCATATATATATCTTCCTCGAAATACGCATGGAGAAAGGTTGTCTTTACATCTAACTGCTCAAGATGTCAATCTTCGGTAACTACTAGACTTAGAATAGTTCTGATTGAAGCCATTTTCACAACAGGAGGAAATATCTCATCAAAGTCTATACCCTTTTTCTGTGCAAACCCCTTCAACACTAGTCTAGCTTTAGACTTTTTTCTACCTCCATATTCTTCCTTCAACTTGTAAACCCATTTATTCTGCAATGTTGTTTTACCTGCAGCCAACCTGACTAAGTCCCAAGTCTGCTTATGTGCTAAGGAGTCCATCTCTTCTTTCATGGCTTTCTCCAACTTCTTCCTGGTTTCTACCTGCACTACTTCTTTATAACATTCTAGTTCACCAGAATTAGTCAACAATACATAATATAATGAAGGAGAGTATCGTTCAAGCAGTCTACTTATCACAATAGATCTTCTAACAAAACTTCCAGGTGTTTGAGGTGCTTGTTGCTGATGTGGTTGTTGTTTTAGCTGTTGATCATTATGATTTTCAGGCACCATCAATTTTCCTGTGATATCATCAAGCACTGTGTATTCTTTGTTTTCTTTTTCCTGTTTCTTTTCCTGCAACTGATTCTTATATAAGACCTTTTCATTGAATTTTACATCTCTGCTCCTAATGATTTTGTGATTTTCATAATCATATAAGTGATAACCAAAATCATTAACTCCATATCCAATAAAGGTACATTTCTTTGATTTTGCCTCAAGCTTTGTTCTTTTTTCTTTATTAATATGGACAAAGAACTCACAACCAAAAGGCTTTAAAATAGAGTAGTTTACTTTTTTACCTATCCATGCTTCCTTTCGAACACCACCATCCAAGGAACTTGAAGGCCCTCTGTGTAAAGGAAATCCTGCATGCAATCTCATGCACCTTGCACGCTCCATGATTGTTCTGTTCATCCTTTCTTACACACCATTTTCTTGTGGTTTTCTTGGAACTGTCTTCTCTCTGCAAATTCCATGCTCTAAACAGTACCTATCAAACTCTTTGCTGCAATATTCACCTCCATTTTCTGATTCGAGACACTTCAATTTCTTTCTTGTCTCAATCTCAACCAAATCTTTCCATTTCTTGAAAGTATCAAATACATCAGATTTATTCTTAATACAATAAATCCAAGTTTTTCTAGTTGCATCATCAATAAAAGTAACATAATAATGAGAGCCACCGAGAGATGATACCTGAGCATGTCCCCATACATATGTATGCACAAGCTCTAATTTTTCACTCTTCTTTTCTTTCCCAACTCTGAGAAATCTTACTCTCTTCTGTTTTCCATAAATGCAATTCTCACAAGAGTCCAAATCAACATTCTTCAAACCCGGCAACAAATTCCTTGAGTGAAGAATCTTCATCCCCTTCTCACTCATTTGTCCAAGCCTATGATGCCATAATGCTGCATCTACTCCTTTGGAAGTTAAAGCATTAATAGAGTTAGAAGTATCATTGCATAAATACAATGTACCAACCTTTTCACCTTTTGCTATTACCAGGGCTCCTTTGGTGACCTTCCAAGATTTATCTGTGAAAGTTGTCACACAACCTTCACTGCCTAACTGCCCTATTGAAATCAAAATTTTCTTCAGATCTGGAACATGCCTTACCTCCTTTAGTAGCCATTGGTTTCCATTCTGCTGTTTTACAAGAACTTTACCCATTCCAACAATTTTACAGGGTTTATCATCACCCAAATGAACTTGTCCAAAATCTCCTTGAACATAGTCATGAAATTATTTCTTATCAGGTGTGGCATGGAATGAGGCCCCTGAATCTACCACCCAGGAATCAGTAATATTTTCGAAAGAAAGAATCAAAGCATCTTGTAACACCTCATCTGTCACATTTTCTTCATGATTGTTTTCTTGTTGTGCATCTCCTTCTTTTCCCTTCCGAGATCTACAATCTTTCTTTAGGTGTCCATTCTTTCTACATTTCCAGAACACTATCCTCGATCTGGACTTGGATCTGCCTTTCCTTGATTTACTGCAATATCCTGAGCTCTTTCCTCTTTCCATTTTTCTTCCCCTAGACTCTGCACTCAAAGCATTACTCGATGTCTCACTGGAGCTTTTCCGTTGCATTTCCTCCCTAAGGATAGCACCGACAACATCATCAAACTTTAAAGTACTAGATCCAGAAACAGAGTTACTAATGGCCATTACTAAACCATTCCAACTTTCTGGCAATGTGCATAAGAATAACAGAGCTCTAACTTCATCATCAAAGTTTACCCCTACAAAACATAACTGACTTGTAATATTATTAAAATCATTTAAATGGTCTGCAACAGATCCACCTTCCGACATCTTCATATTAAATAACTGTTTCATAAGAAATACCTTGTTTGAGGCCGAGGGTTTTTCATATAGTTTCTCCAAAGCCTTAATCAAACCCTCTATCATTGTTTCCTTCAAAATGTTGAAAGCGAACAACGCTGCAAGGCACAACTGTACTATTCCGAGTGCATTTCTATCGAGAAGGTTCCATTCTTCATCTTTCATACCCGTCGACATCTTTGTTTTTCCGCCCAATGATAGGTACAAATCTTTCTGATACAGATAATCTTCCATATACATCTTCCACAACGAGAATTTTTGGTCGTTAAATTTCTCGACCCTAAACTTACCATCTTCCACCATTTCTCCCACTCGAACGAGGAACCCTTCTTTCCTATGAGTTTATTAGCCAAATAGACCTTCGCCTTTGATACGAATTGTTAGAAAATTATATATTACAGAGCAATGGAACACATAGAATATTGCATAAATATAAACACAAAAATGCATAAAACCAAAGAGACATAGTTATACGCAGTTCACCTAGTTTGGGCTACATCCACCCTGAAAAACTAGTCCTTCCTTTCTATTATCCAACAAAATAAAGAGACACAACCTACAACAGATCCGCTGTGATATCCTCTATTTTCTCTCATAGTCTCACCTCTTTGTTTCTTGCTCAGAGAATACACATCTATTTCATAGCCTCAAAAATATAATCCCCTCATACAAAGAGAGGGGTTGCCTTCTAGGGAAAAAACCCTAAACTAAACATAAGTTCTACCGTCAGATCATCCTCCTAATGAACGACCTAGATTAACTAGAAATTACTATACTTTTACAAGGCAATTTTACATCTATTTTTAGCTTCATGGGCGTTGCCCCTAAAACCCTTGCTGGGGGACCGCTGGCCCCCGGACCCCCTAGCCAGGGGGGATCATCCCCCCCAAATCCCCACGGGGGGGACAAGTCCCCCCCGCAGCCCCCCGCGTGGAGGGGTGTACAAACTTCCTGGGGTATACATCCGGCTAAAGAAAAGACCTTTGAACAATCATGCTCCACATCCAAAAAAAAGATATGGAAGCTGGTCAGATATGTCTTCAGAATAAGTTATTGACCATGGAGGAAAACTAGGCCGAGGAAGTCAGTGCTATGAAGCTTGAACACTTTAACGAGATGGATGCTATAAAATACGAAAAGATCACTCTTCATAATAAGTTGCAAGTAATGAAAAAGATACAGGTGTGGGAGTTTCAGCATGGGTCATAGGAAGAAAGAAACAAGGAAATGTCAACAGATCATAAGCCTCCCTGTCTGCTAGAGAAAGCTCCATCTTATTATGAGGAGGTCAGTTGTTCCATTGAAAAGTGGCTAATTGAAGGTGACCCAAATAAAATGGAAATTGATAATAATTGGGTTGATTCTTGCATGGTTGATCCAACAGTCATAACAAATAAGGTTCATGAAAATAAAGAAGCGCATGTCACATCAGTCTTGAACATTCCAAATTTTCCATATGAGAATTTTTCGATCAAGAAGGAAGTTGTGCATCGACCACATCATCATCAACATCAAATCCTAATGAAAGAAAACATACAAATTGAAAGAGAAGAAGGAAGAGGTTTGATACATCTGATAGCCAAGAACAAATCGATTTTTAGATAAGACATAGTCCTATGATATGCAAGATCGAGCATGGTACATCCAAAAAGAAACCCACAAATTTGCCAGAAAGCAGGAAAATGCTCAACATGCACTACATTGAATGCATATGGTGCCATGGGGAATCCTTTGTATTGCATTCCTAACCCCACACCCTTATATTTCAGTATTTTATTCTTTTGGTAGATTTATGTTTTTCATGTTATTAGGATAGTTAACAAATGAAGAAATTATATTTTTCTCGTGCTTAATTTTATATGATGATTTTTGGATGGATGCTACTTATGTTATCTTGTGTCTTGCGTGAATGCAGATTCTGGATTCTCACATTCCTTTGATGCAGCAATGTGTCCCCAAGTAGAGACAAATGTTGACCATTACGTGTCAATGACCCATAGTAGTACACCCTCATTTTTCACAAAACGGGTAGCACCTGACCGATGTCTCTGTGTTGTCCAACTATCATCATAAACCTGACTTCCATATGTTATATGAACCCATTCTTTATTTGTATAACGTAAATAATCCTAGAAAACCCATGTCATGTATGTAATGACCTAGGTTAACCTACATTTCTAGTGACGATCTCCATTCTAGGAGGTTTTTCATCTCACTGATTCATTTTCAGATGATCAGTAGTGTTTTTCCCTCCAGTATTACCCCAAAGCTAGAATGGATTTTGTCGCTAGGATATTAGGCAAGTCCTAGTGTTCTAGATTGAGTCTATGTAAAACTGATTTGGGAATAATCCTAACTATTTGGTTAGGTTATTTTATTACAAATTTATTATGGTTTATCATGGTTGTTCATGTTTGATCATGGTTATCCATGGTTGGCAATGGCCAACCAAGGTTTACCATAGTCAACTGAAGTTGACCATAGTTGACTATGGTTAACCTAGTAAACCTAATAAGCTTAGGTCAACCTGGGAAATCTATGTTAACCTAGCCAACCTATTTGAAAATGGTTGTCTATAATTAACTTAATAAACATGTGTTAAATTAGTAAACCTAGGTCAACTTAGTAAATCTGGTAAACCTAAGTCAACCCTGGGCCAACCTAATAAACCTAAGTCAGCCTAGTAAACCATACGTCAACCTTATAAACCCAGGTCAATCTAGTAAACCTAAGTAAACCTAGTCAATACCTATAATTCTTAGTCAACCTAAGTCAACCAAGTAAATCTAGCAAAACTAGGTTAACATAGTAAACTTAATAAACCTAGGTTAACATAGTAATAATAGTAAACCTGCTAAAGTTGGACAAACCTAATAAACCTAGCAAAACTAAGTCAACATAGTAAACCTAGGTCAAATTCCTAAAACTAGTAAACTTACGTCAAATTAGTAAACCTAGTAAACCATGACTAAGCTAGTAAACCTAGGCCAACCTAGTAAACCTAGTCAACTTAGAAAACCTAGGTCAACCTACTAAACATAGGTTAACTGAATAAAACTAGTTAACCTAGTAAACCTAGTTTAACATAGTAAGCCTAATAAACCTAATAAATTTAAGTTAGCTTTTTAATCCTAGTTCATCTTAGTAAACCTAATAAACCTAAGTCAACCTAGTGAACATAAATAAACCTAGTTGACTATGGTTGAACTAGTAAACCTAGGTCAACCTAGTAAAAGTATGTCAACCTAATAAACCTAGCAAGCCTAGGTCAACCTAATAATCCTAACAAGCCTAGGTCAACCTAGTAAACTTAGTAAACCTAAGTCAACATAGTAAACCTAGGTCATCCTAATAAACCTAATAAACTTAATCAACCTAGTAAACCTAAGCCAACCTAACTAGCCTAGTAAACTTAGGTCAACTTAATAACCCTAGTAAAGCTACGTTAACCTAATAAGCCTAATAAATATAAGTTAACCTAACAAACTTACATTAACCTAGTCAACCTAGTAAACCTAGGTCAACATAGTGAACCAATGTGAACCTAATAAACCTAGGTCAAGTTAGTAAATCTAGTAAACCTAGGTCAAGTTAGTAAGCCTATTAAACTTAGGTCAACCTAGTAAACCTAGGTTGACCTAGTTTACTATTGCTGACCTAGTAAACATATGTCAATCTAGTAAACATAGTGCAACCTAGTAAACTTGATAAACCTAGGTTAGATTGTGATAATATTTATTGTTTGTCAAATTACAATATCATTTGTTGTTCATAACATTATTACATGATTTATTGTTCGTCACATTATGAAGAAATTTGTTCTTTGTTACTTTGAAATGTTGTTTGTTGTTTGTCATATTTCAATGTAGTCATACTGTCACTGAGTTTGTGGATTGCCACAATATGACTATTTATTGTTCATCACGTTGTGATGTCATTCGTTATTTTTCAAATTACAACTTTGCTTCTTGTTGATCATATTGTGACATCATTGTTTTGTCCAATCATGACATTGTTTGTTGTTCATCACATTGCGACCATGATAACCCCTAGTTAATCCCCTATTATAGAAATCTTAAATCATTTTGCTGAAATTAAAAATGCTTGAGAATTGGGATACAGATTCCAGATCTTAGGGGAAGGAAGGTTGCTTGAGGAGGCTGAGATAAATTAATATCAGTCATGGAGGTTGACCTACCTGCCTTAATGGGTTGATTGGTGGTTTAATTGGGCTAATAGTGTTTTAAATTCAACAGGAGGGCAAAGGAAAAGCTATGCTCCCCATGGAAGGTCCATGCGTAAAAGAGGATAATTTTTTAAATGTGAAATGGGTTATGTTCGCCAAAGAAAACCACCCTACAACTACATGAGGGACGAGAAACTAGTTTTGTTGCAAACTTACGATGAAGGAGAAGTTCTATAGGTGGCAATGCAGGAGTGGCGAACAATAAAAAGGAAAAATAGACCAAAAGAGAGGATATGACGATTAGAGAGAGGATTCTGCAAAGAGGAGAGAAGAGAGGAGAGCTCATAGATGCAGAGTTCATTCTTGTAGCAACACAACTGAAGAAACCCAAGAGGGTTTGTTGGCTGAAAAAAGTTTTAGAGCAGTGGCTTGCCTTAAGATTGATGAACTCACAAAGAATGACTTTCTTAAGGGCTGATGAACTCACTAGGAAACTTGGGCACTTATGAACATGTTGGACAGGAGAGGGACACTTAGGTTCTTGTGGGGTTGATGAACCACCAAGACTAATAACGTTGATACTTGATCTCACCGTGGAACCACATGGAGAAATGATATTTATGCTCCTACAACATCTTGCCCAATTGATGAATCTTCCCATGCTATAATGGAAATATTCTCTTGAATTTGAGTTGTGACTATTTGTGCTCATAAATAATCTTTGTGATGATGTTAACTGATACAAAAGGATCTTTGGATAACAACTAGGGCTTGTGAGAGAGCCTAAGGGAAGTAATTCCTTTTTCATTGTGGTGGACTCTTAAATAGATGGTGGGTAAAGGAAGGTTGGTCTTTGGAGACCCTATTTCAGTGGGGGGTATTGGTTTTACTCCTTTGAGCACTCCTCCTTAAGCTCTAGAGTTTGGCTTGGGGTTGATTGGCTGCAAGAAAGACTATAGTAAAAACCAATCTAAGGTTGGGTAGAGAGTTGAAGTCCCAATCTCAGTTACAATACTTCATTCCAAAATATTTATTCTCTTGTGCTCTTGTGGATGTAAATATCATGTCTCTATTTAAGGTGTTGTGATAATTCCTATCACAATTCTCATTACCATGCTTATAATAATGTTGAGGGATGTTGATTTTCCGATGTGAATGTGAAACGTGGATTTCTATACATTATCGAGGGAATGGTTGATACATGTGTTTTCTTATGAGTGCGAATCTCATGAGTGTTCCCAATATTGAGCATTATATGTGTTTATGTGTTAATGTGGGCCTGAAATTGGTCTAGATGGCATAAGCATGAAGGAGATAGACAAAGTTTTGTTAGTCAAATCAATGTATGCATTAAAATGTCTTGTATATCAAGTCGATGTTTATTTTTAAGTTTGGGAGAGACAAATATATGTGTGTAGGCCAGCTAAGCATTATAAGCTCAGGAAGGACATGCCTGTTAACTCTAAGTGGTAGGCTATGTGTTTATATAAGCATGTGTAAACATATATAAGTCGCGATGCATAGCACAAAATCTCAGGAGAGATATCACTTCACATATATGTAGACATAATCCTTGAATAGACTGAGCCAAATCCTCAACAAGATCAAGAGGGATGGCTTTATTCACATATATTACGTATAATTAAGGTTAGTCAGGTCGATGGCCTTTATAATATTAGGAGAGATGAGTTGTATGGCACAGAGCCAAGGGCATCTCGAACCATATCTATATATATATATATATAGATATATACATTGTGTCTATATATATATATATAGATATATACATGTGTGTCTATGTGTGTATTTCAAGCAATGGGACATTAGAGGATTTTTGAGGTATAAAATGGGCCTGCTAAGGAAATTATAAAATAATAGTGGAAATAGTAAAATAAGATTAGATTACATCATCGAATTTAGAGGGACGAAAAAAAAACTATTTTTTCAACTCATATTTTCAAATTATCTCCCTATGGGTTTACTCAATTTTTGAGCGGGAACACTCATTGTATTCATAATTTGGTTCCTCATCCAAGGAGTAACCTTGTTGCATATTTACGATGGACCTCACTATATTAAAAATGAGAAATAAATGAAAAATGTGCTTGTAATCACGTTTTTTCATGTATTTCTCATTTTTTGTGTAGCAGGGTCCATCGAAGGTATGCAACATGGGTACTCTTTGGATGAGGATTTAAATTTTTCATCCAACAAGTAGTCCCGCTTGAAATTTGAGTAAAACATTATGGAGATAAGATGAATTCATTAGTTGAAAAAATAGTTTTATTGTTTTATTATTTTTTAATATTTTTACCCTTTTACTCCAAAAATGGTGAATCATCCCCCATGGTTGACACATCATCTTGAATCCTATTGGTTCTTATAAAGTTTATTTGGTTGTATGTTTGTCTTAGGAGGCTCAGTTTAGACCTCAAAATTCCTCTAATGGTGGCAAAAGCAAAGTCTGGGAGGGATTAACACTTATATCATGTATGCTCATATATGTAAAGTGTCGAGAGTTATTTCAGAACTTTGTTGGGGGTCCTTCGTTTAATCCACAACCATTGATGTGGTTGGGCCTTTAAGGTCATTGGATGGACCTCGGGGATTTAGGACCTTGGAGGTTTAAAGCATGTGCCCAACGTATTTTGGTTGGGGAGACGGGGCAAGGGTGAAAAATGAGTCTAGAAATTGTTGGCAAAAGTGTCATTCAAGCTACAGGGTCAATACCCTACGAAAAATGACAAACTTCTATATAACATGGAATGTCAGCACATTGTCACCTCAGAGGTCTCAAGTCATGATGTCACCCTGGCATTTAATATGGATGCACAGGAGTAAAGGGTTTGAGACGAGATTTTTTCCTGTTAGTTCACGACAGAGAAGTCATTATGTTCCAAACCCCATACATTTAGAAAGGGGGTAGATGTGTTGCTTTTAAAATGGGGCATCACCAAGATAGGTGTTATCTAATTTGGATTAGGATTTCCATGAGTCTGGACCCACCCTTATGCCAGTTTCTATTAAAATGTGAACTTAGGACATGCATGCCTCAGGTTACTATGGGCCCTAATATGGGGTAGATGTGGCATAAGCCAAAGTGGCAGTCGCTAAAAATTAATGGTGTGGACCCACTTGAGGTAGCATGACATGATTTGGAATGCCACGTGAGCACCACAAGTGGTACAATCTACTGGAGCACTGGACCATCAAGTGTACAATTCTTAATGGTGAGATGATGAGTTGGAGTCGAGCATGTGAGAAAAAACTAAGGCAAAGGGACATGATGATTCCCTTCACTTGATTTGAGGCACCAAACAACTATGGAAGCTAGAACCAAGGTACACCACCCTCTAGACCTCTCAACTAGAATAAATGTGTTGAATTTTATAGAAGAGGGACTGCCAGAGTTGAGGCAATGAGGAGTCCTCAACAAGGGCATGAAGATCATAGTAATTTGATTGATAAACTGACACCATGGATGATGAAGGAAGAATGAGGTAAGTGGTAGAGAGATGACTTCCCTTGTCAAACCATAATATACATGGTTGACCTGGAAACCACTGACTTGATTCTAGAGAGGATGGTCAATTACTTAGACAAATGCTTTTCAAAGATAGGTTAGAATAGCTAGAGGCAAAATGTGAGAAAAATAGGATGAATGTGATGCAACGATGAATGACGTACTATAAAAAATACTCAACGAGGCTCTAAACAAACTCCATTGATGCAAGGGTGAATCATCTCTGATGCTTTGAACAAGGGTGACTCGATGATGATGCCACATGGGGGAGGCTTGAAAGAGACAAAAATCAACACATGGTTACTCATGACGAAAATCAACACATAAGGAAACAAGTGAAAAGTTCAAGTGATACCAGAGTAAAAGTGGCTCATATGAAGAGATTCAATTTTTAATAGGTGACAAAGTGAGATATGATGGATAAAATGGTTTCTTGGTGAAGTTTCAAATTTCCAAAAATGAAGAAAGACCCATTATAGAGCTCAGTGAGAGATTTTGAATGATGTTGATAGTTCGTCAAACCAAGTTACGATTTTATCACAATGGTCAATGGAAAAACTAGTGTTTTTCCTATAAAAGGGCTTCTTGCTTCGAAATCCAATTCATTTGCACATTGAGTTGTTGAAGAATTGGGAGAGGAAGAGGACGCCATAAATCTTAGAGAGCTTGTAGCAGACAAACTGATGGTCAGAATTTGGATTTGTGACATTTAGGTAGGTGGTCTTACTTGTCTAAAAATGGCCTTAATTCTTCTTCAAAGGATGGTTCTATTGTAGTATTCAACAACCCCCCATTTACTTTTGTATTTAGTTACTAATAAATAATGGGCACCCTTCTTTGATTTTAATAAAATTCTTCAAATTTCAATAAAATTAGGACATTTTGGATTTCCCTTTATCGGAACCCATATATCGTAGCTCCACCTTTAAAATGTTACAATGATCATAAACCTCGATAAGCCCTCTCTTATAAAAGATTAAAGTTCCATCAGAAAAATTCCATCGGATCCTTATTGTATCGTAACTTCCCTTTTGAGAAAGTTATGATAAAGCCCCTCTTCGATATGACTTCCCCGATGATTGATTTATTTATTAAAGGGATTTCACTAAGGTTTATGATAAGTCATGCATGCCTCCTTATAAATAAATATCATTATTGTCTGTCGGCCCCACAAATATCATTTATTATAACAACACTCACAATATCGTAACTTTTGTAATGTGACACTTTTGATATTTCACACTTCCAATGTCTCACACCTTAGATGCCCTTCACTTTCAATATCCCTCATCGTCGATGCCTCCGATATTCCCATTAAAGATCACCATCAGAACAATTACATTGGAAGCATGTTCCTTAAAGCCTCTGACATGCCACCTCCGATATGACTTTCCTGATATCACTTCCCGCCTTTTTCAATAACCATTACTTCATCGGAATCCTCATACATAAGAAATTCTCATTATCATAATTTTCCAATGCATCCCTCTGATATTTATCCTCCAATATGTTGATTTGGAAAGCCCACGTGATTTCATTTTTCCGCACTTAATGTTTGAGAGTGGTGAAGTTATTCTTTTTGAAATCATAAACAATTTCATTCATTTCAATTCAATTCTATCAAGATTTTCCTTTAAGAAGAGATTCTTGTTGTAAATTATCATTATTTGCGCTAAGTTCTCTTTGAGTAAAAGTTTATCGCTCATCTCCGTGTTTTGTGTTACAGGCTATTCTTGACCACTGTAACATTGAAGAAATTTCTAAAGCATGGAAAGGAAAGAAGAAAATCGCAGCGCAATAACAATTTTTCATTCCTCTAATCGAAAGCATTGAAGACGAGAATGATATGCTAGGGTTATTTTCTGATACAGTCTATACTAAAGACTCTGAACAATCCTCATATGAATCCATGTAATAGATATTTGAATATGAAGGACCCAAGGTCACGCAAAGGACTATGACTGCCAATGATTCTACCCCAGTCTCAAACACTACCTACAGTGATGTGGCTAATTCCTTCTTGCACATGATTGCAACCCAACCTAAATTCTTCCTTATACAGACATGGTTCAGTGGGTTGTAGAAAATTTGAACATTGCCAACAGGAATATTTTTACAATGAAGAAAATAGTCATTGTATGTTTTACTGACTAAGATTTTAGCACGATGTACCATCTTCCTGATGAATTTTGTAAATATGACAAGAAATTTGTGGAAGCATTTATGAAAGAACATGGACATGCATCAAAGTTTATTAGAGGATGGAGGAGAGACCCAAACAAGAACAAGCAAGAGGAAACTGGTAAGTGCACTATAAATTCCCTTGTTGGTCCCTATTTGATCCAAATTGGATCATTATTTTTATTTCCATCCATATCGATACACTTGGAGTGGAAAAAGTGGAGGAATCAGCTCATGAGACCATTTTTACTGGCAGGACCTAGTTTCGCAAAACGGGGTCTAAAACCTTTTGGGAGCGTTTTGAGGAATCAAATGAAATTTTTGGGAGTAAAAGTTTTCCACAAAAGTTCCACACATTTTCATGTTATTCTACACATTGATATCTTTCCAACGACACAAGAATCACATCAATGAGAGTTCGTATGAAAAAGTTATACCACTCAGAAGTTGACCTTCCTATTTTCACACCTATAGTTCAGGAGGATGTTGCGTCAGCCCCCATTATTCATGGAAAAGGGGCTAGCCACGTATTTGTAATGAAAAATAATCTATAAGATTCTATTTTGTAACTCTATTTAAGAGTTGATGTAGTCAAAATTAACCACTAGTAGGCTATTGGGTTGTGTTATAACCGAGCCACTTGGAGGAAGAGGCATTCCATTCTTTCGAGAGAATTTTGTTCCATAGTTGAGCAAAGATAGCCAGGAAAGTTAGGAGGTAGAGAAGACAAAGAGGATATGTGCACTATAGCATCCCATGGGCCACAAACATTACTTCTTTGTAATGCAGCTATAGTTCCAGACAGAGAAAGAGAGCTAAGCAACCTCACCTTCTCGCTGGGTTTTCTCCCAAAAGGGTTTCCCAGAGAGAATATCTTGTGTATTGTGCGTGTGTGAGCTTATATTGTCATTTTCTACTTTTCTGCTTGATTTAGTTTTACATGCATGCACTAATTACAGTTAATTTTACATATCTAGAAATTAAATAAAACTGTAATAGTGTAGAATCTTAATTTTTTAATATAATATTATTAGATCTATTGTGACGAACTGTCCAGTAGAATATCCACGGTAGTTTACGGATCATTTGGTATCAGATCAGGTTTCTTTGGGTATTTTGTGGATATATCAGGGATCTATATCGGAGAGGCTTAAAATCATAAAACCCTAATCATGGGAGACAAATTCGTAAATGAACCTCATGATCTTGCAAAGGTGAGGTTTTCACAGCTTGAATAACAAGTCGCGGATATAAACCACAATGTAAACCTCCTCATGGCTGCCCTAAGAAATAATGTGGGGATATTTGGAGAAGAAGGGGGTTTGAATGCGGATGAAAAATCAAAGGGGGGATTAGGATATTTGGAAGATGTAGATAACCAACCGAAGAAAGAACCCGAAAGATATCAACCTAGTTCGAGTGTCATGAACCAATCTCTGTTTAAAGTGGAAGCAAAATTTGATATCAAGCCATACCATGACAAGCTCGACACTATGAAGCTGAACCACTAGTTGCAACAACTAGAAGTTTATTTTAGTGTCGAGCAAATCAAGGAAGGGTAGAATATCTCATTCACGCAATTGAAATTGGAAGGCCGTGCACTGAATTGGTGGGGGAGCCACAAGAAAACCCTGAGGTTGGAGGAAGAACCTCTAGTGACTAAGTGGGAGGATTTCAAGACCCTCATCAAGTCATAGTTTTATCCCATTGGGTACATGGAAGACCAGTGGATCCGATGGCATTACTTTAGGCAAAAGTCGAGCCAAAGTCTGCAGGAGTACACCATAGAATTCAGAAATATGGCTATAATGTTGAATATGTATCCAAAGAACCCAGATGTACTCCTCAAGTATTTAGGGGGACTGCACCACCATCTGCGTGAGCAAGTGATGTTGTTCAAGCCCAAAACAGTGGACGAGGCTTGTGTATAGGCACAATACCTAGACAACATAATCTTGAAAATAGTGCAATCAAGTGGATCGAAGCAAAAGGAACAACAACGCACTTCTAAGGAGGGGAAGAAAAAGAAAAAAGGTGGAAAATACAAAAATACAGTAGCTACAACACACCAGTGCAAAGATCCTAGCAACCACTGCAACATTGATGGCCATACTAAGGAGAAGTTCTGGAAGTTGTATCTAGAGCTAAACCCAAAGAATAAGAAGAAATATAATAAGAAGAAGAATCTCATGGCCACTGATTCGAGCAACCAAGTTGAAAGAAGCTCAGATGTGGATGAGAAGATTTTTTGTACATCAATGTAGAAGGAGGTGAATCTGAGTAGCCTTCAACAACAGGAAGAGAAATAAATGACCAAAGTCTTCCATGTAAAGATACAAGTCAAGAAGACAAAGATTGATGCTCTGTTTGACTCAGGATCGAAAGAAAATCCCATTGCAACATATTTGTTCAAGAAGTTGGGGGTACAAGTTCATGATCAGCCAAACCCATATCCACTAGGATGGGTACATAAGGATGCAAAGTTGAAGGTAACAAAACAGTGTAAAATTAGATTTGCTATCAGTGTTCATTTTATTCATGAAGTAGATATGGATGTGTTTCCCCTTGATGTATGTTGAGTCGTTTTCGGGAGTCCATACATGTACATGCATAATGAAATATTTACGAGGAGATATAACTAGTATTGGCTCATCAAGGATGGAAAATAATTCATCATAAACACACACAAACGCAAGTCAAAAATCTTGTTGGTAAGTACCAACCAAGCTAAGAAATTGATCAATTCCAGCAAGAAGTATGTTTTATTTTTCTTAAGAGAAAATCAATCTATAGAGGAGTCAATAAGAGGCAAAGCATCCCTAGAGGGGTGTACTAAGAAACAAAAAACAATAATTGGAGGAGTTTTTACAGACATACAAGGACATGTTCTGAGATCGTAAAAGGTTTCCCCCTAAGAGAGAAGTGGAGCACGAGATCCAACTATTGCTAGACTCCCCATTGCTAAATATTGGGATGTACAAGCAGTCTTTTATAGAAGCAAGTGAGGTGAAGAAACAATTGCAACAACCACTAGAACAAGGTGTCATTCCACTGGGTACATCACCCTGTGGGTCACCCATCATTATTTTTCCAAAGAAGGATGGGACTTGGGAGATGTGTATAGATTATAGGGCATTGAATAAAATCACGCTCAAGACAATATACCCCCTGCCTGGGATAGATGATGTGCTAGATCAGTTGTAGCAAGCAAAGTATTTCTCCAAGTTGGACTTGGAGTTCGAATGTCACCAGGTTTGAGTCAAAGAAGAAGATACATGGAAGATCGCCTTCAAAACCAAGAAAGGTTTGTATGAGTGGTTAGTTATGCCATTTTTCCTATGTAATGCACCATCTACATTTATGAGATTAAAGAATGATGTATTGTGCCCTTTTATAGATTCATTTGTTATTGTATATTTGGATGATATACTGGTATATAGTGCTACATGGGAGGAGGATATTTAACATTTGATGAAAGTGCTGGAAACATTGAAGAAGCACCAGATGCTAGCAAATATCAAGAAGTGCGAGTTTGCACAACAGTCCTTGGTGTATTTTGGATTTGTTATTGGTGGATGAGAATTAAAGATAGATCCTTCCAAGATGGAGTCCATCATGAAATGTCTGGTCCCTACTAATGTTACTGAGGGTAGGAGTTTCATTGGAGCAGCACAATACCTAAGGAAATTCATAGCCTCATTTTCAGTGGTAGCAGCACTGCTCCATGCCATAACAGCAAGTGGCAAGAGTTTCCAGTAGGGAAAAGAAAAATAGAAGTATTTCGATGAGTTAAAGAAGAAGATCAGTGAAGCACTAGTTCTAGCATTACCAAACTTGCAACGACCCTTTGAAGTGGAGATAGATGCTTGTGGGTATGGTATGGGAGTTGTCTTGATGCAAGGAGGAAGGTCCATTTGCTACCTATCTGAAGTATTTCATGGGGCAATTCTTAACTACCCTACCTATGATAAGAAGCTTTATGCCATGGTGCAAGCTGTGAAGAAATGGAAGCACTATCTGATGGGAAAGGAGACAATAATCCACATAGATCAATAGTCATTACAGTATCTACAAGCCCATAATAAGCTACAATAGATCAAGTACTACAAGTGTATGGGGTTTTTACAGTAGTTCCATTTGGTGATCAAGTATAAGAAGGGTAGCACAAACAAGTTGGTCGATATGCTTTCAAGGCTACCCACATCAAAGATTACATCTTTTGGGACTCTTATGCACATGGAGCCATTCACCCATAATGCATACGAAGAGGCATATTCAAAAGATGGGGACTTCAAGGAGGTGTATCAATAGTTGTAGAGTTAGAGTCATGTGCGCGATGGTGACAAAAATGTTAAATACCATCTCCAAGATGAGTAACTCTAAATGTCGGATAAGCTATGTGTTCCTAAAGGTGAGCGTTTGCAGTTGATTAGAGAGGCTCACACCTCCAAGGTTGTAGGGCACTTTGGTGTAGGGAAGACCGTGGGTAATTTTCAAAGGTATGTGTACTGGTCCAAGATACACGAGTAGGTAGCTAGGTTTGCAAGAGGATGCATTCTTTGTTGTACCAGCAGGCCTAACAACAAGAAACATGGTTTCTATTATCCCTTGTACCTACTCGTTCTTAGGAAAGCATTTCCATGGACTTTGTGGGAGGTTTACTAACAACTAGGAAGGGACATGACTACGTGTTCATGATAGTTCACAGGTTCATGAAGATGTGTGTTCTAATGCCTTGTAAAAATACCATCAATGGATATGAAGCAACAAACTTGTTCTTTGGATAGGTCTGGGTACACTTTGGGATACCAAGGAACATCATTTCAAACAGGGATATAAGATTTCTTAGTGCATTTTGGACTAAATTGTGGGAGAAGATGGAAACAAAGTTGAAGAGATCTACAACATTCCATCCAGAGGGTAGACAAAAGTAGTCAATAGGACTTTGGTGCAGCTTCTGAGGGGTTACAACCAGAAGCATCCGAAGACTTGGGATGAAAATATGGTATATATACAACATTCTTATAATAGAGTAGGCCACACTTCTATCAGAAAGCCTCCATTTGAAACTCTTTTTGGATATTTTCCACCTTCACCATTGGATATTGCATATGGGCAGCAAGGAGGAGTGAAGGAAGAACTTAAATGAGATTCTTTAAGGGATGAAAAATTTATAGAGAAAATCAAGCAGATCCATATATAGGTATAGGAAACACTGCAGAAGTCATAGGTGAAGTATAAGGCTAGGCATGATTAGCACAAAACAAAGAAATCATTCAAGGTGGGAGACAAAGTATGGCTACTATTGAATAAGGAGAGGTTGTAGGGGCCTGGTAAGAAAATCAAGGATCTAAGGTATGGTCCCTTTAAGATATTTGAAAAGGTGTGTGATAATGCCTATTGAATCAGTTTACCACCATATATGCACATTTACTCATGTGTAAAAGTTGATAATTTGAAACTCTATGAGCTTTCCATGCTAGATCAGGAAGAGGAACATGTCCTACCTTTATGGAGAATTTAGCAATAGATGCTCAGGTAGAGTTGACAGAAGATACAGTTTTGCAGAAGAGGTCGAGAACTACAAGACAAGGGCAACAAGACCTTTGGAAAATTGGGTTGGAGTAACAACTTCCAGGCAAATCTAAATGGTACACCAGAGAGAAGATGGAGGAAAATTTTCTTCACCTAATTCAATAAAATATTTTTGGGACCAAAAGCATCCCAAAATGGGGAGGTGTGATCCAAATTGGATCATTATATTGCTTTTCATCCATCTCGATGCATTTGGAGTGGAAAAAGTGGAGGAATCAGCTCACGAGATTGTTTTCACTAGCAGGACCTAGTTTGGTAAAATGGGGTTTGAAACCTTCTGAGAGCGTTTTGAGGCATCAAACGAAATTTTTTGGGGGTAAAATTTCACCACCAAAGTTCCACACCTTTTCATGCTATTCTACACACACAGAGCTTTCCAATGGCATAAGAATCGTGTCAATTAGAGTCTGTGTGCAAAAGTTATTCCACTCGGACGTTGACCTTCCTGTTTTCACACCTGTGACTTATAGTTCAGGAGGATGTCGTGTCAACCCCCATTATTAATGGAAAAGGGGCTAGCCATGTGTTTTTGAAGTAAAAGACTCTAGAAGATTCTATTTTGTAACTCTAGTTAAGAGTTGATGTAGTCAAAACTAACCACTAGTAGGCTATCAGGTTGTGTTATAACCGAGCCACTAAGAGGAAGATATATTCCATTCTTTCGAGAGAATTTTGTTCCATAGTTCAGAAAATATAGCCATGAGAGATAGGAGGTACATCACATGGAGAGGATATGTGCACTGTAGTAGCCCACAAGCCACATACATTACTTCTTTGTATATGCAACCATAGTTTCAAATAGAGAAAGAGAGCAAAGTAGCCTCACCTTCCAGTTGGGTTTTCTCCCAAAAGGGTTTCCAAGAGACCATATCTTGTGTATTATGTGTGCATGAGATTATTGTGTCGTTCTCTAATTTTCCACTTGATTTTCTTTTACATGCATGCACTAATTACAGTTAATTTTATAGATCTAGAAATTAAATAAAATTGTAATAGTGTAGAATCTCATAATTTTAATATAATATTACCAGATCTATTGTGATGAACTATCCATTAGAATATCTATGACAATTTAAAGATCACTATTGCTAGGTAGCTATTATGATGTGTAGAATTTTTTCTCAACCTAATACACATAAATTTATTGATCAACGGGTACCACTTATTGATGGGGCTTCAAAAGTTTTTGTCTTTGATTAGGTTAATATACTCTTAGATAACTTAGCCACCCATATCTTGTCTTTTAGAAGCAAGCACAAAGTCTAGGAGAACGTAATTCCCCCATTTTACATGAGTGCCTATATCACGAACACCCAATGTTTCACCATGGACTTTTCCTTTATGGGTTGGAAGTGGACTTTGGAAGACCCAACCCGTATTCACATCTACCATGATATTCTTTCGGATTGAAAATATCTACCACATTTTTACAAAATTTGTCATGGATTTGTGTTATCCATCTACTAGATAATTTTTTATAAAAGGGCTCCACAGGTATCTCTAGAAGTCGAAACTAACTTGCTTCGAGTAGGAAATTGGTTCGACAAATAATTTTTCACCTATGTTAGAGTTTATGGGAGTCTAGGTCATCCTCATGTGTTACCTCTATTCATTCCTAACAAACTTATTTCCAGAGAGATAGCCTATCAAACCGTGGGAAATGGTATTTCAAAAGTCTTCAAGGAATCGAATAAAAAGGTGTTGCATGTTTTTGCTATCCAGTGTGGTATGTATACCTTGGATAAATTCAAGCATGCAGTCATTGAAATTAATGCTATTCAAGAACTCGATTTCCCCATTATTTCCAACAGACAGTATGACCCTCATCAAACTATAAAAAGGATTACAACTGCATCGAGCATCACGAAATTTTCCTATGAGCCAAATAAGTTTGATGATTTGTTTGAGAGGGATTCTACTTATTCAATGGTTGTGAAACAGACAGAGAAATAGTTAGTCCCAAAATAAATTATTCAAGTCAGATAGTACAAGGCCTTAAGGCTAGTAAATATTCATATGGATTCATTATAGATTCCTTAGGAGAAGACAGTTCCTGATGATGTTGTAGTTGTTGGTTCTACAAAATCTGTTGATGTTTCTCATTCAAGAGAAATAATTGCCTCCTCTTCTTCCCAAGAAGAGGGTTTTATGCCTAATGTTCAACTCGAATAAATATGGTAATAATATAATTAGACTCTAAATTTTAATGCCGATGAACCTCAAGTTGTTAAAACTCCTCTAAAAGAGAAGGTCCAAGACACTTCCAAAAGCCTTGAACAAACTTTGATAACAACAAAGCTCCTTGAAAGACCTTTGGAGGATAAATATGTTGAAATCATACCGTCTTTCCCTTCATCTAAGGTTGTGTTAAGAATTGAAAAAAATTCCTCCATTGGACATATTTTACATCTCTCGGCACAAGGTTGTAGTCGAGAGGGAGAGGAAGAAGAGAAAACTTGACCAATCCCAGGCTTTAGTTCCTACACGGGGGCTTCACTAGAGAAGCAATATCATAGAACGTGGGTTCATATTGGGGGATATATTATGAGGTAAAAATGACATATTATACTAGGGGATATATAGGGGGTAAAGGGTTTTTATATTGGAAGGTATAAAAAATTGAGCTCAAAGTTGATGAAAAAAATAAAGGGGTATAAAAAATATTAATGAAAAAATGGATACATACAATATTTAGTGAAATTAGGGGTTTTTTTAATTGGGAAGGTGTATTAGTTACATATTGGTAGGGGATTAAATTATGTGATATTTAGAGGCATTTTCCAATATGTAGTCAAATTAAGGGTATTATTTAATATGCCATGAACACACGTGATATGTCGAAGGTTCATTGAGTGAAGCCCCCATGAGTTCCTATAAATGCATCTTTTGAGGTGTTGTGGAAAAGCTCTTTGGAAACTCCTACAGAGGAGTTGGGTAGGCTTACCCAATTTGTAGGTGCCTATGCTTCAGCTACAATGGCCAAAGCTATAGGGGTGCAACAGTTTCTAAAGGAGAAAGAATAAATGATTGTGCTATTGGAACAGAGCATTGAAATTGAGAAACAAAAGATTGATGAAAATTTGTAAGGACAGGTCACAGAGCTGCAAGACAATTTTAACTCCCTTAGAGTTCAACATGATGTTAATTTATAGGCCCAAGACTCTCAAATTTAGGAGCTACAAAGCAAGATTGAACATCTAAGTGTCAATCCTGAATTAACTGAGTTTAAGAAGGAGGTAAAAGGGTTGAACACTCTTCTTGCTCAAAGAAAAATTGTCTTTTTCCAGAAATTGGCAACTATTCAGGATCTATGCAAGACAACTAGTTCTTTGGTAGACCAACCATCAGATGTCAAGACTTACTTTGAGGACACAAAGGAGAAAATTACCGGTTTCCTAACATGGAAAGAAAGCGCAGATGGAAGATTTAAATTTCCAATCTTTACCATAATTGAAGAATCACAAAAAGAGATTGTTTTTAGAGCATGGGAATTTCGCCTCAATCAAGCAGAAGCAACAATATTTCACAGAAGGGATATTTCAAATAATCTCATTGAAGTAGTTAGTGATAACTTGTTTCAAGCCAATCTCATACAAATTTGTCCCGAAGGAGCATTTCACGATATCAAACTTCTTACTAAAATGTGACAAGAATCCTCCAAGAAGTGAGCCGAGGTTATCAACCAACTGACCAAGATCAACTTGGAGAGTCATTGGAAATTTTTGGTCAAACCACATAGTCAGTGGTTGATGCTCCAATGTTTATCCAATACAACCACACAAATTCTACCAGCATTGAGGGATGCAATCTTCATTAGCCAAATGCGAATACAACCAAGGTCTCCACCCAAGTTAAAGAACATGGTAGATATCTACGAGCTACAACAACAAATCAAAGGACAATCTTCCTCCCAGGCCTAAATAATTTGTTGCAACCGATTCTAAATTCATCCCTTTTTGTTTATTTTGGCTATGTTTTTTAAAACCTCTTGAAGTTGTTATTGTATTTTCTATATTTTTATTTTATCATGAAGCTATAAATCCCCTCCATTTGTCATAATAAGGGGTTTTGTATTTTTGAAAGAAGGCTTAAGCTTGCACTATTGTAACTCAAGTTTTTCTTAATATATAGTTGAACCATCGCCATTTTTTTCATGAGCAAAGCAATGATATATTAGGTACTACTATCCTTTTGTTATTCTTTTGTTTATAGTTAAATGGAATTTTATTTTGTTCATTATATAGGTGTTGTAGAAATCATTCATTCTCACTATTTATTTGTTGGATTGGAATCATAAATTATATACATGAATAGTGAGATCTCATATATGTGATGAGTTGATAAGCTAATTTAGTTAATTGTTTAATTGAATTAGTTATCTTTCTCTGTTTTAACTTCATAGTTACATGATAATCTACATTGTTATGTCAATTATGAAATCTCTATAATCACATACACCAAAAACATTCTGGGAATAGATAATCAGTTTATTAATCTTTATTTTCACTTTTATTTATATCAGATCTTTATACTTTTAATCAAACCATTCTATATAAATTTATATAAAGAGAAAATGGTCCCATAATTCTAGTTGGAGCCATCATCACAAACAAAAAAGGATCTGCTCCAGGGTCTCGACAGGGTGGTTTCCTCAATGTTGATGCTGAAATTTCAGACCATCAACATTTTTGGTGCTAGAAGGAGGGCCATCAGACTATGAATGGAAAAAAAGTTTCATCCTAAATCCAAAATTCATTTTAGGAGTGTCACGCGGAATGAGTCGATCTTGCGGACAAGATAGACCTTCCTAGAATCTAATGAAGACCTAATGACAAGCAAACCAACCAGACACTATCTTTCTCTAAATGTGCTTTTGGCAAACAAATGTGTTTAAGGCCTACCTCATGTCCAACGCAAGTTTGGAGATGCGTTCGCTCCTTTGATCCAAGTAAGTTCCTTTGTCGCAAACCTGCAAGCACAAACAAGGCAAACGATTAAATAGCACCTGAATATCCAATATTATAAAACATATTTAACATGGAAGTCAAGGAGTCCATGAAACAAATAACATGAGATACTTGTTGAGAAAAATGAGCTTGATTGTATTAATTCAAAAGGAGAAGAACCTTACAACCTTTGCCTTGACG
>APFE030924501.1:0-10006 GCA_000404065.3 Pinus taeda
GAAGACAAATACCCGACTAAGGGTTTCTCACTAACAGATCATCGTGATACTGATATAAAGACTCAAGAACAGAGAGGAGCCAAACCTCTACAAGCCCAGACTTCCTATCGACGGAACCAGCTAAACCTACAGAGCCGACAACAAAGACACAGTTTATAAAATGGAAGGATGCTACCCGTGAACAGAGCATTCGAATAACCAACGAAGCGACAGACCACCGCTAGTGTCCGAGCCATCACAGGTGAATACCTGTCACCAACAATTGAATGGGATTAATGCCCGAAAGAAACATCCATAAAACGATGAAATAAAACACGAAAAAGAACAAGGGTTTGAATGAAAGTTACCTGTGAGCCGAGCTGGGGTTCGAAGAAAACCTGAGAGCGTTCATACCTATTGACCAGTGGCAGAGAATCGTTAGTAGAAGGACGACAACAAAACCAGATCATATAGCAAGGAAAGGAACCCTTACCTCGTGTGACCAAGCGGAGTGTTGGAGTGCAGAGCAGCCCTGTACCAGAGAAAAACCAGTTAAATCTTTGGAAAATCACAGACAGCGTGAGCGCCAAACAAAAACACAGAACCTGTGCCTAAAGTCTAACCACAATATCATATAGAGAAACGATCATTGTTACAGGTCTCAAGGGCACATACCCACAACCGCAGAGCACCAGAATATACAGGAAAGTCACCACTGTCAGACCAGAACAGGAAACGCAAAGGTTTATCAAAAGTTGCAGACAGAGCTCTCCAAGCAGCGGCGGAGTAAGAATGAGCAGGTAAGCGCGGGTAAGTGTGAACAAAAGGCGGAGCAACCGGCAGGTGTAAGGCGACGACCGGGAAATCCGGGATAAACCCTAAACCCACAACCGAGGCATCGTACTTAACATTTAAGTTAACATTAAAGTGTATTCAGGACACGGTCATATCCGAGAGGGAGCGAGAAACGGCGGGAGCCATCACCTGTCCTGTGATCCAGCTACAGTATTATCGAAGGTATGCCATTTTCTGTTCCAAAATTTATAATGAGACATAATTTTCATTAATATATTTATATGATTTTCAGGTTGGTTATACTTCTGGATAAATAAATTTAAATTTGTAGATATTGATACAAATGTATCAGGGTGTTGTCAAGTGTGTTTTTATGAATTTAAATTTTGGTCGAATTTATTGAGCCAAGAAGTTTATTTTACAATTTAGCATGATGTGTAGTCGTGTTACAATTTAGCATGATGTGTAGTCGTGTTAGTAAATCATCAAAGTTGAAATTTTATTCTTATAGATCTAAATAAAAAATAATAAATATACAAAATATTTAAATACTATCCATTCATAAAAGAGTTGTTCAAGACCAGATTTGAGAGTTATTCCAAACACCATTTTCTTAATTAAAAAAAAAAACCGGCATGGAAAGATTGAATAAGTAAAACACGATAGAAAACGATTTGAGAGTTGCTCCACGGAAAAAAAATAGCCATGAGAAGATTGAATAAGTAAGACATGATAGAAAATGCCCTTGATGCAGGTTGCAGATGTAAGTGATTTTCAGGCAATAACCCAAGCGATCCAAGAGGCTTTTCAGTGGAAACCTATCGATGTCCTTATTTGTAATGCTGGATTAACTCGAGGAGGACAATTGGAGAATCAAACCGTTGAAGATATGGACCTGGTAGTCCGAACTAATCTCAATGGATCGGTTTACCCAGTCCATGCAGCTCTGCCCTTGATGAAGGAACGCAGCAAGGAACACCCAGGATCCATTGTTTTCATCGGCTCCCAAGCATCTCTGGTGAGAAAATTTCAACTCATAGAACTATAACACTACTCTCATTCTCTGCTTTGTTGAGGGTTCCTGTATTTGGATATCATGTTTTAACGATGGCTGTGCATGGCAGTTTGTGTTTTACGGGCATAGTGTCTACACAGCAACTAAATTTGCAGTTAAAGGCTTTGCCGAGGCTTTGAGGCTCGAATTGTTACCATATGACATTAGTATCAGCCTCGCTTGCCCAGGGTTTGTTGACACTCCATTTCTCGAGGAAGGTACCGAATTCTGAACTTTTGCTAACAATTATGTCTGATTTTGAATTTGATATTTTAGTTATCTTTATCTCTATCGTTAATTCTGAAAATATTTCTTACTATATGCATGATCGAAGGACTGATAAACCATATTACACCATGCAATTTTCGAAATATCTGACCCTTTTTTAAGATTCTAAAATATTTTTGAAATAGACAATCTAATTAAGTTCTGTAGTAATATTTTTATGTTATTTCTCATTAACATTGAAATATTTAACGATCTTTATATCTATTAGGATTAGATTTAAAAAATAAATCTGGGATGTTTATATTAATATGTATTGTAATTGGATTTAAACTAGCCTAGATTCATCTTAACTTAAGACCTACAAAACACAAGAAGGAACCAAATATGCTTTGCATGTCAAGAAATTTGATATCTCTCAGATTTTGGTAGATCTGAAATTAAGACGATCTAGGTTGTAAAAGAGTTAGAGTTTTGCATATCAATAGATTTGATATCTCTCAGATTTTGGTAGATCTGAAATTTAGATGGATCTAGGTTGCTATAGTTATTAATTTATGTTTTTATTTTATTAATTTGTTTTCGTTCAAGTTGTGGGAGTCTTGAAAGATCAGTGCGCACTTAATCTTTGGCCCAACATCTAAGTTATCAAAATCACACAGAATCACACCTACCCTTGGCCACACCAGCTTAACATCACTGAAATTTTGTCCACTGAGTTTCAAACTAGTTACCTTCACATCAGGGATTACCTTAACAGTGAACCCCATCACTGTACCTTAATAATACACTCCATGATTATCTATTTGTTTACCTTAACAGTGAACACCATCACAGTACCTTAATAATACACTGCATGATTATTTATTTGTTTAGTACCCAGTAATTTTTTTATTTTATTTTTATTTTAATTTAATTTTTACTTAATTAAAATAAAAACAGAACATTAACAATACTCTTTCCTAATAAAATCATATAGATATATAAAATAAATCTATATTAATTATAATATAGTTAAGAATTTATATTATTAAACATCTATAACTTTTCGTAGTTTTTTATAATACTTGCATAAAAGATATGGATTAGAGTATAGAATATTTATTCTTTTTATTTTCAAAATATGGATTAATCAAAGTAATTGTTTTTTTAATAGATTTAAACCAATCATATCATCACTATACACATTTTGACACCTGAAAAAACCAATAATTTGTTGTTTGTTTATGATGTAATTTACACACTTTTTTAAAACACCCAATAACATGAGGCACCTTTCTGGGTTGATTTCCATATTAAAACAATCCTTGTCACACTGCTAGATTACACCATATAATTAATTGTACTAAATTTTCATGTTTTTAAAAATTTTAATTTTTTATTTTAAAAATATAAATATCTATTTTTTCTAAATCTGTCCATAATGATCTTTGCAGCTGAAACGGATGAAGATACTACTGAAATACTAAGAATAGTCAATTTATATGATCGAAAGAAAGCTGAGAATCCAAAAGAAGTGGCCAAAAAAGTTTTGGAAGGTGCTAAGCAAGGGACATTTCTTATTACAACAAATATTTATCCAGGGCTCTTCCTTTCTACTTTAGCAAGGGGGTTCTTGCCTGCTGAGAATGTAGGGAGATGTTTGTTGGAGTTGATTATGTATTTTCCATACAGAGCCTTGACTTTTTTGGCTAACAATGACTTCCGCAAAGCAATTCTCAAGTATTCCAAGAATAATACAAGGAAAATGTAAAATGGATATATTCTATAATAGTTGCTATTGCTATCCTTGTATTTTGGGTGAAATAAAAGAGATTGAGTTCAACATTATAATGATCAAATTTATTTTAGTAATATTAGATATAACATGTTATTAATTAATAAAATAGTTAGATTAATTCGGTAGCGTTCCATGACATGACATAGCATGTGAGCAGAAGAGAGAGAAAGATGTATATTTGATAATAAAGTTCATATTTCACATCTCTTATGCATTGTGCGTTTAATTTTTTGATATGTTCTTAATAAAGTAGTGTTCACATATTGTGTATTGTGGAGTATATGTGTAATAAATTAAAATTGTTCAAATTCTAATATTAATAGGAGTTGTTTTTATTGTTATTTTTTGGAAGTTTTTATCTGGTTTTTTTGGATTAAATTTTTCTAAAATCTTGCAGGAATTTATTGAAATCATAAGTTTGATAAATAATCCTGTGCAATTGAAAGTGTCTTACTGGTTTTCGAGGGTGCTGAATCCATATATACAGTCAAAAAATTAGTTTAAATAACACAAATCAAAATTTCACTTCAATTTTTTCCACATGATTCTGGCATTGGAAAGTCCAAGTCCAAAAAGTCACGCTAAAAACAACTTCATACCAATATAATATACTAAAATAGTTCTATAATACCAATGTAATGAAAAATGATTCATTAACTACACATCCAACATAAGAAGGATAGAGAATTGAAATCTATATAAGATAATAATTGATAAATAATAAATACAATATAAGATATATAGATACAAAGTTATGCAATGGTATATATAATGCATTCACTATTTAGGTTATGATTTTAATTTATTTAATTATTATTATTGAATAATGTTTATTTATAATAGAATTTAAGTTTTTATGAACTATATCATGAATATATCATGAATAGTAATGAATTTTTGAGTAAAAATTACAATAGCAAAGTTTTGTAGACGTGCTTGGAATGATCTAGTGTGGTTCATGACAAGATGAATTCTCACTAGACAAATTTATTTATTAATAAATAATATTTTAATATAGAAATAGCTATTAGAATATAGGTTTAATATTGAAATAAAGGAATATTAATCAAAAGTGAAATTTAAATGAAATGAATATCTAAAATAAAATAATATTTCAGCCAAACTAAATATCAAAAACAATAAAGCAATTAATTCTAAAAAAATTAAAAATAAATAAAATAGAAAAATGAAATAAAATAAAATAAACAATTGAATAGATAAATCAATAGCTAACAAAATAAAGTAATTGATTGTTTATTAATACTTAAGGCATAATTAAAAAAAATATAAAAAATAATAATTTACAATCTCTGCCGTCATAATTTAATTCACGATCTAATTTAGGGTGATTAGGGTGATGATTTACAATCTCTTTGCGGTAATAATTTAGGGTGATGTATTTACGATCTTTGTGGTAATAATTTAGGGTGATTAGGGTGATGTATTTACGATCTCTCTACGGTGATAATTTAGGGTGATGTATTTCTTCTCGGTAATAATTTATGGTGATGTATTTACGATCTCTTTGCGGTAATAATTTAGGGTGATGTATTTACGATCTATCTGCGATAATAATTTAGGGTGATGTATTTACGATCTCTTTGCCATAATAATTTAGGGTGATATATTTATGATCTCTCTGCGGTAATAATTCACGATCTATGTGTGGTAATAGAAAAACAATCGGAGGCACATGCGTCTGCGGTCTGCCTTGCTGATATCAGGTACACACATTCCTTATATTTTTCTAATACATATCTGCTCATATATTTTCAAGTATGAATAATTCACCATAATTAACAAAGATTACCAAAGGTAGACTTAGCACAGTGACTCTACAGAGCCTCTATGAGTATATAGAGTCTTTAGAGAAATGTAGAGAAGAAAGAGAAGTCAAGCTACAAACAGATTTAGTAGCCATGCTGGAAAATAAATTCACATCTCTTGAAGACGATCCAAAAACAAACAGAAAATAAAATAGAACTATTGGAGAATAAGACCGAGGCAATGGAGACTAGGTTGCAGGTTATAGTAAAACAAAACCAAGAGAACCAAACATCCCAGCAAGTAGATGCTGATACTTTAGAGAGTCTTAAAATGAAGGACATGATTAAAGAGCTAGAAGAAAAAGTTAATAGCCGCCTCACCCTAAATAGTGTGGTAGGTAAATTAGATATCAAACCAATTAAAGATGAAATGAAAAAATTGATAGAATTAGACCATGAGCGTAACAAAAGGGCCTTGAACCTTATAATCTTCAGTTTGAAAGAGGAGGTAGACAATGATACTTTAGCCATAGGCTAGACAAAATTACATAACATATTACAAATTGAAACAACGTGTCTCACAGAAGCAACAAGGTTGGGGAAACTAATAGAGAATTAAGGAAGGCTGATATGAATAAAGGTGAGCTCTATTGACCATAAGTATGACTTAATTAGTAAAACTTCAAGTCTAAAAGGAACGAGAATATTTATAAATGAAGATCTCATTCCAGAAGATCAAGCAGAATTGAGAAAGGAGGTTCAAAAGGTAAAGGAAGCTAGGAAGGAAGGAAAAGGGCAATAATCAGAAATAGAAAAGCCGTTATTCGAGATAGAAACCAAAAATATAATAATAAATAGCAATTCAACATGCTCTGGATTCTTTCTTGGAACTGTCGGGGCTTTCCATGGAACAAAGACCCTAAGCTAAGTTGGATATCGAATGATGTTGATATTATTTTTCTTGTTAAAACTTGGGAGCACGAAGAATCTAAGGTCCCTAACATAGATGGCTTTACATTATGGTCTACCTGGAATAAGCGATCTTCCCGTAGAGGCATTGGGGGTATAGCTTGTTACATTAAGAAGAACATCTTTCCCCATGCTAAGATTTATATAGTTGGATAGAAATTACTGATATTTATGATAAAAAGACCTACATAGCAATATGTTATTCCCCCCATCAATTCTAACATCTATAAGAAAAATAATCTAGATAAAAATAGTCCTTACAATGGTTTAAAGAATGATATTTCTAGCCTAAGGAATGAAGGCAATATCCTTTTAATGGGTGACTTTAATGCTTGAACATCAAGCAACCAAGTTATTCTTCTAAGAAATCATTCCAACCCTAATCCTCTTTGGTTAGGTGAAGACCTTCCTTTGGCTAATCAGTACAAAAGGAGCTCTGAAGGAAGACCTTCCTTTGGCTAACCGGTACAAAAGGAGCTCTGAAGACCTCTGGGCTAATTTGTTTGGGTCGGAGCTAGTCAAGCTCTGTAGTGTTCAGGATCTCATAATTTGCAATGGTCTTAAGAAGTGGCCCAATTCTAGCCAGATGACCTGTATCCATGGGCTTGGTAGCAGCATGGTAGACTATGTTATCTCTGATCTCCCTCTATACAACGAAATAAATTTTTTTGACATCTTAAATGACCATGAGCCTGACTCTGATCATAGGCCTTTACTTATAACTCTCAATTTTGTCATGCATAGAGATCCCATAGAAGATAATACTTATAGCCAAAAGAAGTTAATCTTTGATAGAAATAAAAAAGATCTCTTTCTAAATGAATTAAAAACTAATTTTCTTCCTTTATCTAGTATAGACAACATAGAATATCTCTATCATAATTTTACTACAACCCTCTCATATTATATTAACAAGTTCTCAATTGAAGTTTCACGTAATAAAAGAAATAGCAAAACCAACCCATGGTATGACAAAGATTGTAAAAGTGCGAGGAGAGTAATTAAGGAAGTTGTTGATGAATCTCTTAAAATTGGCAAGATATACAAAGCCCTAACTAAAAGGAAAAAAAGGCAGTATATTTGTGAAAGACAAGAGAATCTCTTACACCTCTCTAAGGTAGCTCCTAGGAAATTTTGGAGGCAAATTCTAACTAGGAAAACTAAAGATAATAATAAAATTGCTTTACACGACTAGAATTCCTATCTTAAAAAGCTTTATGAATCTCCAAATGTCATGGATAAATTTGAAACCCTGCTCACAACGAAAGAAGTTTTCTCATTAGAAGACATTGATTTTGGGGTTAATCGCTTGGCTAATGGGAAAGCTAAGGACATTGAAGGTTACTAGGCGGAAATCTTAAAAATTGGAGGTCCTGTCCTCATCCCCCATATTCACAATCTTTTCAATCAAGCGGTCAAGCAAGGGTTCCCTAAACCATGGACTCAAAGCCTCATTATCCCTATTTTTAAAAGTGGGGATACAAATAACCCCTCTAATTATCGAACAATTATGATCAATCCTCTCCTAACCAACTTATATGGTATTATTTTGGAAACGAAGTTGAGCATATGGCTTGAAAGTGAAGGTAAGTGAGCTAAAGGCCAAGCGGGTTTTAGAAAGTAGCACTCAACAACAGATCACCTCATTACGCTTAGGATCATTGTGGAGGAATGCCATGATAAATCCAATCCCTTTTGTTGCTTTGTGGACTTTAGAAATGATTTCGATACGGTTCCTAGAAACAACCTTTGGAACAAATTAGAAGAGCTAAAGGTTCCTTTTGAGTTGAGAGCTACCGCTATAAGGTGATACGAGAATATAACTTCCAAGTTAAAGAGAAATGAGGGGTGGTCGAAAGATATTAAGTGTAATATCGGAGTTAAACAAGGTTGCCCCCTCTCCCCTACCCTATTTGGCATTTACATCGACAAGCTAGAAGGTTGTTTAGAGGAAGCATGATGTGCTGGCACGATCTTAGCTGGGATAATCATCATCCTTCTTCTCTATGCTGATGATATTGTTCTTCTCGCAAGGTGCCCATTTGATCTTGATAAGCAACTTATACTTCTTAAGGATTTCTTCTCTACCATGGGTATGATTATCAACATTGACAAAACAAAAGTTATGATTATCAAATCCAAGAAGGAAACTTACGCTAATTTTATGTATGACAATAGTAACTTGGAGGAAGTGTCTTCCTATAAGTACCTAGGAATTGATATTCATCACAAGCTCAATTGGAACTATAGCATTGAGAAAATGATTGATGTGGGATGGAAAGCTTATTTTGGTCTTGAAAATAATTGTAAAATGGCAAACCTCATAATGTGGGATAAAAATAAGTTCCTCTTTGAAACTTTAGTCACTCCTGTTATTTTACATCGATGTGAGGTTTGGGGTTGTAGCATCTCTAGAGAATCCTGGAGAAAGAATGAACAAATCCAGAAGCGTTTTATAACATATAACCTGAAAATTAAAAGCAATCACCCTATCCTATTCTCCTTATAGAAGTGGGTTTTTCCCCTATCGATAGTCTAGCTATGATTAGGCTTATGTTGTATAAGCACAAACTCAATAACATAGGTGATCATAGACTCCCTAAGCTAGCTTCAAATTGCAGCCAAAACCACTTAAGGCTCAAACGAGGGTGGTATAAAGACACGAGGGCCTGGTTAAACTATTGGGAGATCAACGAGAATGATGCATTGCAAGACATTAATAACATTAAAAATATTGTTACTTCTAAGTTCAAAGAAAAAATGTGGTGTAAGAAAGATTTAGCCGCTAAAAGAAAATTAAGTTATTATAATAAGGTCATCAACCCCACCCTAGAAGATCAAAAGTATCTCTTTATTTTAACTAGCTCAAAGAAGAAAATTAATATAGCAAAGATTAGAATGAACTCTCATGAGCTCCATAGTGAAACAGGTCGTTGGGTAGTTCCTAAAACACCATAGATGGAAAGGATCTGCCATCTCTGTCAGAATAGGGACATCGAGAATGAAAACCACTTCCTTTTAGAACTACATTAGATCTCAGTTTCATAATCTTTGTCACAATACTGACCTTCCTAGCCTTTTACAATGTCAAAATTATAGTGAGCTCAGGAGGCTTCTCTCCAAGCTCTTTGAGCATAGGAATAAAATCTTAAATCAAACTAAATAATTTGTTTCTTTAGGTCTGATAGACCAAAGTTTGGTCTCAATGGACGTTAACCATCATCATCATCATAAAAGATATTTTTAATTAAAAATATATATATATTAAGATTTTAAAAAATCCAAATCTTGATGGCGTTCACAATGATTCATATATATTAAACTCAATATGACTTTTTAGATTTCAAGAAAATAAGATATTACTTAGAACTATTTATCATTTTATTATATACTAGAAAAACATTAAAAAAAAACAATTCAAAATCACTACAATTATTT
>APFE030924515.1:0-13094 GCA_000404065.3 Pinus taeda
ACTTGATGATCATTTGATGTATATGGATCCAGTTTGAAAATTTATGAAAAAGTGGTCCTTGAAAAGAAGTAGGGGGTTGTAGCTCCCTTCCAGGAGAGACTGGAAAACGAGAGAGAGTTGTAGCTCTCTGCAGGTTGCAGCCTGCGTACTGGTAAAGGACTGCACCAGTACAAGACCATTGTATAAGGAGTTTCTAATTTGAAAGAAGATAGAGACATATTGCAGCAGGTGGTTTTCACCCACATTGGGTTTCCACCTTATATCTGGTGTTCTTTGATGTGACTGTCTGTTTTTCTTTTCATGCTCATTATTTTATGGTACTGACATGCAAAACTAATTCAAAGAACAAATAAGGAAGATTTATAAAAAGAAGTAGATAATACTGATTCACCCCCCCTCTCAGTATTATTTCCAACATGATGTAATAGGATAAGCGATCTGTGAGAATTTCCTGATGAACCTCCTATAATGGCCTACCAACCCCATGAAATATCTCACCTAATCTACATTTTTAGGAGCTACCCACTTCATGATGGCCCTTATCTTTTCTAGATCTACTACAATGCCCTCCTTGGAGACAACATGCCCCAAGTAATGTACCTCAGTCTGAAAGAAACTGTTATGAAACTAGCTCACAAAAAGATAGAAAAGATAGATCAACGCCTTAGAATTCAGCCTCTTCGAGGGGGTAACCTCCTTTATATTACACAAATGAACAATTCTTGGATGATTCAAATGACAAAACCTCCTTTCTATATATAGGAGTGTAAGGGGTCACAATATAACCAAGACGACCTAACAATAATAATATAAAGGCACAAAAATAACAATAGAGGGATTCTATGGGGCACAATAATAACAATATGGGGACAATAGGGGCACAACAAGATTAATAAGGGATACAACTACAATTGTAATGGGGGAATCACTAGTATTATAGGGACCCAACATGCCCCTCTCCTTAAAAAAGTGTTGTCCTCAACGCTTGAGTAGTTTTGGGTGCTTCTGGATAAAATTCTCATCCTTCCATGTGGAATCTTCAGCGGATAAGTTCTTCCACTTGATGAGATACTCCGAAATTGATCGATTCATAGCAGTCGAGTTCTTGTTTCTGTGACTTCCTCCAGTTCCAATATCATTTTTCCTTCCTCGTCAAGTTCTGGCAATATTGTTTGAACTGGGAGCTTGTCACCTATAACCTTCTTTAAACATGAAACATGGAAAACTGGGTGTACTCGAGAAGCTGTAGGAAACTCCAATTTGTATGCCATAGTAACCATCTTTTGCAACACCTTGTACGGACCATAATACTTTGGTGACAATTTATTATCCTTCTTAGCTTGCTTGAGGGAAATTTGTTTATATGGTTGTAGCCATAGGAATACCCAGTCACCTACATCAAAACTTCTTTCATTACGATGTTGATCTTCCTGTTGTTTCATTCTATTCTGCGCCAACACGAGGTTATCCTTTAAGAGTTGGAGAACTTGTTGTTGATGCTCGATGTGATGTTCCATTGCATGAACCTTAGAATTTTCTCTTAAATACGATGTGATGGATGGTGGCTGATATCCATAAAGTGTCATAAATGGGGTCATTTTTGCTGCAGTATGGAAGGAAGTGTTATACCACTATTCAGCTAGAGGAAACCATTTGACCCATTGTCTCTGTTTATCAGATACAAAGAAACGAAGATATCCTTCCAAACATTTTTTTACTATATTAGTTTGCCCATCAGATTGAGGACGATAAGATGATCTATGAGCTAACTAAGTACCAAGACAAGAAAATAATTCTCTCCAAAACTTTCTAGTGAAAATTGGATCTCTGTCACTTACAATAATCTTTGGGTTTCCACTTAGCTTTTGAATTGTTTCCATAAATGCATAGAAACTGTACTCGCTTTAAATGGATGTGATAATGCACAAAAGTGTGCATACTTGGTAAGTCTGTCAACTACCACCATGATGACACTCTTTCCCTCAGACTTGGGGTAAACCTGTGATAAAATCCATTGAAACCTCCTCCCAACGTTGGCTTGGAATGGATAAAGGTTGTAATAGACCTGGTGTCTTAATTGTTTCAACTTTATTTTGTTGGCAAACCAAACATTCCGCCACAAAATTTTGAATATCGATTTAAGGCCATCCCAAAAAAATTCTTTCTTAACCCTGTGGTAAGTTTTTAAAAATCCTGAGTGCCCTCCTAAGGGAGAAGTGTGCAATTCCATAAGAAAATCTTCTGTTTAGCTGGGAATTCTTACAGAGGTATAAGCGATCTTTGTACCATAACGAATCATTTTTCCAGCTAAATGTATCAGACGTACTGGAATCTTGCTGTAGCTTTCGAATAAGTGCCCACAGTTCTTCGTCATTCTTCCATTCCTCCCTTGCTTCATTTATCCAATCTGGTTGGATAATAGAAATGGCACACAACAATGCTTCCGCATCCTCATCCTTTCTTGAGAGTGCATCTGCCACAACATTTTGCATCCCTTTTTTGTAGATGATTTCAAAGTCATAACCCAACATCTTTGTGACCCATTTTTGTTTCTCTTAAGAGGATAATCTTTGTTCTAAAAATTATTTAAGGCTATCATGATCCCTTTTTACCTTGAAGTGTCTTCCCATTAGGTACGGTCACCATTTCTTAAGTGCATGTAGTATTGCCAACATTTCCTTCTCATAAATAGCTTTGTGTAAATACTTTCCCTTGATTGGACAACTTTCGAAAGAAATGCATCTTTCATCTTGCATTAAAATAGCACCAATTCCATTTCTTGAAGCATCACTTTCCACAATAAAGGTTTTTGTGAAGTCCGGTGTAGCTAAGACCGGTGCTTGGCACATTGCCTCTTTAAGATGTTCGAAGGCGTTTGTTGCTTCTGGAGTCCATGAAAATGTATCTTTCTTCAATAATGTTGTTAGAGGTGTTGCTATTCTTTCATAATCCTTCACAAACTTGCGATAATACCCTGTCAACCCGAGAAATTCTCACAGATGCTTTATGGAGGTGGGGATTTTCCGTTCCTTAATGGCTTTAATTTTGCTAAGGTCTACCTTAATACCTTCATGAGATACAATATGACCCAGATATTCCACCTCTTGCACTCCAAAGAAACATTTGGAACTTTTTGCATATAATTGTTTCTCCTCCAATAGTTATAGCACCCTATCAACATGTTCAATATGATCCTTCCAAGACTTGTTGTAGATTAGTATATCATCAAAAAATACTAACACAAATTTTCTAAGGAAGGGTTTGAAAATGGAATTCATCAAACCTTGAAATGTAGAAGGTGCATTGGTAAGGCCAAAAGGCATGACCAAAATTCATAATGACCCTCATGAGTTCTAAATGTTGTTTTCAAAATGTCTGCAGTCTTCATTCTAATTTGATGATATCTTGAATGAAGATCCAACTTGCTGAAGTAAATTGATCCATGCAATTCATCCAATAATTCATCAATGACAGGAATGGGAAATTTATCTTTAATAGTGGGCTTGTTGAGCTCCCTATAATCCAAACACATGCGCCATGATCCATACTTCTTGTGCACCAATACTACTGGAGCAGAGAAAGAACTTTGACTAGGTTGAATTATACCAGCCTCTAGCATTTCTACAACCATGTGTTCAATTTCACTCTTTTGGGCATAGGGATATCTGTATGGCCTGATGTTTAGAGGAACACTTCCTGGAATCAAATGAATAGAATGATCTTTGTCACGAATAGGTGGGAGACCTTTGGAGTCTCAAATACCTTGGAATGATTGTCCAAGGGTTTTTGGAGATCTGGAGAAATAGGTGATTTCGATGTGGAAACATCTAGCGAACATAATTGTGAAATTACACCTCGTTGTTCCTTTTTTAGAAGCTTTGTCATACCATTAGAGTTGATTATATTTCCTAATTTCCCTGCAATACCCCTTAATTCAACTTCCTTTCCTTCTGCAGAAAATTTCATGAAAAGTTCTTGAAAATTAACAGTTACTGTACCCAAGGATTGTAGCCATTAGACTCCTAGTACAACATTAGCACCTCCCATGGGAATGGAAAGCATTGAGCTATTCAATACATATTATCCCATGGATAGCTTGATATTATGGCACTTTCCAGAGCAATTTATGGTTCCTCCACTTGCAACCATCACTTGACACTCTAGTGCTGGATATAGGAAGCAATACAATTCTTTTGCTATCTTACAATGAATAAAATTATGGGTACTTCCTGAATCGATCAACACTATTACCTTTTTCTTCTTGATATGTCCTTCTATCTTGATAGTTTGAGGAGTGGCAATTCCATCCAATGCATTACAAGATATGGTCAGATTCATTTCTTCTTTATCTAGGGTTTTTTTCTGGAGTATATCCTCTTCTTTTGACATTTCTTGTTCCTTTTCTTCCTCCTCTTCACAATCTATGTAGAAAAATTTCTTCTCAACACACTTATGACCTTTAGTGCATTTGCCATCACAACTGTAACGAATCCCTTTTTCTCTTTTTTCTTCCAATTTTTGTGGTGTCAACCTTCTAGGTTGTGGAAGGCTAGGGGCAACAACACTTCCATGTTTATAGTTGTGAGTGGTAGGCTTCCTGGTTGCCATTTTTCTTGCTAACTTGAATGCCTTCTCCAATGAATCAGGTTCCCAAAGGTGAACCTCATGTTGGATATTTTCCTTTAAATTCCCTATGAACACATCAATCCTATGCTCCTCTGGAATGTCTTTTACCCTTATGTTCAATTTTTGGAAGTCCTCAATGTGCTCCATCATTGAACCCTTTTGTTTGAGACTTATCAATTGGCTAAAAAAGGTATTTCTTTTTGTATCCTCATAATGTGTTATCATTTCGTCCATAAAAATTGCCTGAGTGACAATTTGTTTACGAGATCAAAGCCATTGACACCATACAAACTGATTTGGTTCCAAATATAAAGTTGCAATATGTACCTTTTGTGTGTTTTTCACATTATGGAGATCGAAAAATTGCTCCATATGTAGTATCCATGTTGCGGGATCCTTGCCATCAAACTTCCTCATATCTATTTTTGGAATATGGTGGGTCTTCAATCCAATGCTAGAGTCTATGAAATCATGATTAACATTTCTTTTGTTCTCATCACAAGTTTCCTTTTCTACCCTTCCACCATTAGTGACCATTTCTTGTATCAACTTATTCAAATTTATCTTCAATTCTTCCATCTTATCGTCCATGCCATTCATCTTAGCTTCCATCTTAGCATCCATGCCATTCATCTTAGCTTCCATGCCATTCATCTTAGCTTCCACGACATTCATCTTGGCTTGATTTACCTTTAGTGAGAGTGATATTTGTTGTACATGGTCTTATAATTTTGACTAGGTGTTTCCATTTTCTTTCTTCGGGGAATTAATTAATGCTAATAATTCTTCACTATTCCCTTTGAATTCCTTCAAACTAATTTTTCAAACCAATCTTATGCAAAATTAAAAAAAATTACACACCTTTTTTCACTTTGTAGGAGCTCGATATTGAATCTGATGTATCTCTGTAATTTCGGATCATCTAGTTCTGAAATTGCAACCTGCAGTAGCCCTCTACGTCCTCTTTCCAATGCCACCAGTCTAATCAAATTTAGATTCTCCAAGAAATAGTTATGCACAATCTCCCAAGATGACCTAATTATATACCTTTTCATAAGAACGAACTTGTATGAAGTGCCACGTGTCATTGTTTTGACCTTCGGGTCTAAAAAATATACACAAGAAGCTACAGTCTGTCCTCTTTCTATAACTTCTTGTGAAATTTCAATCTGATGTTCAAAACAAAGGTTATGACGATTTTCCCCAGGTCACATATTTGGAATTTAATTTGGGAGTCTTCAAAAAGGACAACTTCCTCAGATCATATCTCCGCAAATATAGCGTGAAAAGCTCTGAAATTTGGACTCGAGGTTCAGAACGATTTTAGCCCAAATGCGTTTTTTTTAGCATTTGAAACGTCATAGAAAAAAACTTATAGCGCAAATTCCACGATGACCTATTTGGAGCAATGAAACCCTAGAATCCAAAGCTTTGATACCAAATGTTATGAAACCAGCTCACAAAAAGATAGAAAAGATAGATCAACGCCTTAGAATTTAGCCTCTTCGAGGAGGCAACCTCCTTTACATTACACAAATGAACAATTCTTGGATGATTCAAATGACAAAACCTCCTTTCTATATATAGGAGTTTAAGGGGTCACAATATAACCAAGCTGACCTAACAATAATAATATAAAGGCACAAAAATAACAATAGAGGGATTCTATGGGGCACAGTAATAACAATATGGGGACAATAGGGGCACAACAATATTAATAAGGGATACAACTACAATAGTAATGGGGGAATCACTGGTATTATAGGGACCCAACAGAAACTACACTTGTTGATCTTAGCATACAATTGATGCTCTCTCAACAACCTCAACATTGATTCTAAATGCTCAACATTCTCTTCCTCATTTTTAGAATATACCAATATATCATCAATGAAAACAATAACAAACTTATACAAATATGGATGCAACAAACTGTTCATTAAGCACATAAATGTAGTTGGGGAATTTGTCAAACCGAATGGAACTACAACAAACTCATAATGCCCATACCTGGTCTGGAAAGTCATCTTGTAAATGTCCTCCTCTTTGATGCATACTTGATGATATCCGAATCTCAAATAAATCTTCGAGAACACTACTTATCCCTTCAACTGATCAAACAATTCATCAATCCTCAGCAATGGATAATTATTCTTGATGGTCACTTTTTTCAACTGCCTGTAGTCAATGCATAATTTGAGAGTACCATCTTTCTTCTTACAAAAAATATTGATGCACCCCATGGTGATACACTTGTCCTACATTATTTCTTGTCCAACATTTCCTTCAACTGTAGCTTCAACTCTACCAACTCAAGTGTGCTCATCCTATAAGGTGCTTTTGATGGTGGAGCTTCCCCTAACACCAACTCAATAGAAATGTCTACCTCCCTGTGAGGTGGCAACTCTATAATGTCCTTGAGGAATACAACCTTGAATTGCTATAAAATTGGGTACCTTCTCAAAACATATGCATCCTCAACTTCCTTACCCTTCTCACTAGAAATGTGCACTGCAAATAACATACACCCTTTTTTATGACTACATTTTTCTTGCATAGCTGTTACCATCCTAATTGATGTGGCTTTCTTCTTTCCCTACAAGACTTTTGGTTCCCCATTGTCATCCACACACTCAATTTATTTTTCATAGAAATCTACCTTGGTTCTATGAAGGTACAACCAATCCATCCCCAACGACATGTTGTATGATCCCAATGGTAATATATTCAATTCTTTTGTGGTAGGCATACCATTAAAATAAAATTCATAAGCTCTTACCCAATGATGAACTCTCTTCCTTATACCTATAGCCAACTGCACTAACCAAGATTTTGCATGCAATTCCTTACTTAAACAACACTTATCCACCAAGTTAGGACTAACATAGGTATAGTTAGATCCAAGGTCAATCAAAATAGAAATAACTTAAAAACAAAGCTTACCTTCCATCTTAATGATAGATGCCTGATGGTTTGCTTATTTGTTATCCAATGTTTCATATATACAACGAATTCTCTGACCAACGTCCCCAATAGTTTGTGCATCCTGTGCACTATATATCTAAGGCATACCACCCTAATTCTATGGGAAATCTCTCCTACAATGATCCTTGCCACAAGTCCAACACTCTATAGGCTTCCAGTATGCATCTGTATGTTGCTCCTCAGATCAAAATCCATGTCCTTTGTCTAATGCATTGAACTTATTATATGGCACTACATACTCTTTATTACCTGTACCCTGAGTAACTCCAAGAACCTATTAGTGTACTCCTCAACTGTCATCGACCCCATCTTTAGCTCATAGAATTATTTTTCCCTACCATCAAAGTATCTCTCTGAGAAATACTTCTACTTGAATAACTGCTCAAACTCACTCTAACTCAAGTCTTCCTCATGAATACATCTAAAATTATTCACATCTTCCCACCAAATATTTGCCTTACCTTTGAGACTAAATGCAGCTACTATGGATTTCATGTTCTCTAAATAATCATGTAACCTGAAGAACTTCCTTATGCCAAGAAACCATGACTCTACATCTTGTGGTTTCTTCATCTCTCCATCAAAAATAGGCAAATTTCCTTTCTTAAACTCATTTGACAAGTATCCCCTATCACTCCTCCTGTAAGGATGATAATGATGACAATCATACTGCCAATATGAATCAGAACTAGAATACTAGCTTTGCCTATCCCTTCTCCTCTCCGGAGTATCCAATAATTTTCCATCTCTAACCGTGTCATCTCTATCTAACCTATAACCACCATGCGACATACTACCATATGCCCCATTACTTATGTCCTCCTGCTCATAGCTGATCCGACGCAATCCTTGTTGCTACAAATCTAACAAACTCTGAAGTATCACTGCATTTACCTTTGCTTGTTTCTCTTGCACCTGCGAATTATGTCATTATTTGCCTTACAACTCCTTATTTCTTCTTTTAAGCTTCTAAATGTATCTACCAAATCAGAAGAGTTCCCAACACCATACTGCTCATTTGATTCATAGGGAGAGTCTTTGTAATATACCATCTTGATAGCAATTTGATATTTCTTCCGGCCAGGTATATCATGTTAGCTAAACCAAATCACAATAAACCAACATATCTTAGTATAGCTCAAGGAGGATACCTTATCTGCAAGATCAACAAATCAACGTGATACATGCATAATATAATCATGACAACATATAGAAATATAACACATATATAACCATGCAACCATCATTCTAGGTCTATTCATCAATGCATGACCTTACTAACAATGCATACCATGACCTCATGCATGACAACAACCACTACATCATTGTACACTCGACCACCTGCAAACATGAACATGTATAAACAATGCGTAACCAACCACACACATGCATAAACATATACGATCAAGAATAAATGAACAATACTTGAAACCAAACCTACAAGAATGATACATGCAACCAAGCACACAAGAATGTAACCAAATATACAATAATTTAACTGAGCATACAAAATGATACATGTAAGTGACATATAACAACATGTAACCAATCATACACTCTCGACGATACACTCCATAATGAGCATCAACTTCTACATGACGACAACAACATCATGCAAATGCAACAAGCACATGGAATGCATGTGTGAGAGACACATATGCAACCGACATGCATGCATGACCAACACACAACCCATCCAGTATGAGGGGTGAACCATGCTCTGATACCACTCTGTAACACCCTCCTCCCACATCTATCTAGGCAACCATCCATTTAGGGAAAACATGTGATGATACACCACTATGATATGATTTTACCTCCTAAGTCATGTTAAGGAAGTGGAACCGATAGAAACACACCACACAGACATTCAACATCAACATTAGGACCCTCAGGAACCAATCCAACCTTTCTGCCAACCAGCCCCTAGGTCCCACTAAGCATTTGGACCACTTGACCTTTGGATGTTCTCATGCTATGGGGATCCCAACATCCAAGGACCTCTAAATACTCTCATGCTATGGGGATCCCGACATCCAGGGACCTTTGGATGCTCTCACAGGCCTACAACCCAGTGTCCAAGGACTATTTTGCATAGTGTTGTGCCAGCATCCCTAGGATTTGAGCCACTTTTTTAGGCCCAAATCCCATATCACTATCCATATTTGAATGACATCTTCATAATAGTAAGATAAGAGGGAAATGAAAGTGTAAAATCAATTACTTGAATAAGACCTTGACTAGACCCCTACTAGACATGACAAGTCATCAAACATATCACGAATATGTAATCTATAGGTGTAAATAACAGATCTGAGGATAGGGGTCTCATACTTAGTTGAGAATCACTAAGAGACATTAATGCCTCAACACATTGACTGCCATTTCATCCATTAGGTCATTGATACATTGTTCATTCATTTACAAGCAAAACCATGATGAGATCCATACATAGTTATTGTCATAAAACATATATATAACCAACATAATAGCAATATAAATACCAATGAAATCACAACCATATAAACCACATATAACCCAGTATATTACTCATAGAAATACAAGGAGAAATAACCTCATATTGATGATGCAAAATCCAAACCACGGATGGGACTTCCATGTTCCACCCGGCCGTAGAATGGCTGAGCCAAACCTCTCTTCAGCCATTCACCCTCGTGCCATATTCCAAGTATGAATGTGTGATATTATAGAACACATCAATCCAAAGGTCATCCACCTCAACCCATCAAACAATGATTCCACCTCACGGTCAAACATCACAAAAACCATCATTAGATTGGTCTTCATCTAAGCCTTCTAGGGCTTCCAGAGCATTTGTTCCAACCAAGGCTTCTAGGATTAGTATCTCAACCCAGAGCTGTCATATGGATTCTATAGCATTTTTCCAACCAAGGCTTCAAGGACTAGTAACTTAACCCACCAAGGGCTTCTAGAGCGTTTTTCCAACCAAGGCTTCCAAGACTAGTAGTTCTACCCAATCTATTACATGGCTTCCAAAGCGTTTGTCCAACAAAGGCTTCTAGGAACTAATAACTCAACCTAAGCTAACAAAACGTGAGAACCAACCAAACAAAAAAAGGAAAACAAATCCACAATCACCATGGCTATCCAATAAATGGAAAGGCTAGGAAATCCACTGTCAATCTAGGAAATCCTCCATTCCAATGAAAAATCATGACAAATAATCCACATGCATATGCCATGCATACCAAAGTAGTGAGGAAAACATACATGCAACTTGGTACCTGCAAGAAAATCCCATTGTGGTTGTTGATCTTGATGTCCTTTTAGGCTTTCCTCCTCTTCCTTTCCCTTCTTTCTCCCAAAATCCAAGTATACCACATCCTACAAGAGTGCTCCAAGAAAACTCTAAGTATCCAAGAGTATGAGAGAGAGAGAGAATAATGAGAGAGCTCAAAACTAAACTGACAAAAGGTTACCAACTGGTCCTCAGAAGCCTTTTTATGAATGATGCCTCTATTTTCTTCATTTCCATTATTTTCCTTCATTTCCTCCTCACATGCAACCTATGACTTTTCACCTCCCCTTTCTCCTAATTTCCATTATTTTCGTAAATAAATGTGCCAAAAATGTCATTTTTCCTTTCTAAATCCTTAGCCATTACCTTTGCCAATTTCCTTAGCCATTAATAAACCAATGAACACCCACACTAGGATGTCTTTCCCAACATTCAACTTGGAATAAGTGTCCCATCAACCGTGGTTATTATTTTTCCTTTATTAACTTTTATTGCATGGAATTTTCACCACGGCTGTTACACTTATTGCTGCATATAGAAGTGTTGGAAAATGAGAAGGAATATATCAAAGAAACAAACAAGAATGAAATAGACATACTGAGAATTTGTTTGGAAGAGACTATCAAGGACCAAACTATGTCCTTAAATTTGTCCATTACATAATCTGCAGAGTTGAGGAAGTAGAAGGATATGTTTGAAGATATTATTTGGGACAAAGACAGGACTTTGAGTTTAGCTCTAAAAGAAAAATAATATCATAAGCAACAAATTATTTTGAGGGAGAAACTGTTAGAAGCTAAGGAAAAAGAATCTAAAAAGCAATAAGATTGTTACAGCTATCCCTGAAAGAATTCCAAGAGTTGAAGGAACAAAATAGTATGCTTGAAACTTTAACACAACAAAAAGAGAGATCCTTGAATTATTGACAAAGGAACATGAGGATCAAAATAAGCAAGTTGTTTTGCTAGAAGGGCCTATCCAAGAAAGTAAAAATTGTACGAGTGAAACCTCAGATTATTTGGAAGAAGCAGGGAAGGAGAAAATGATGTTTGAGGAAACTACTAGAGACAGTGAAAGAACCTTAAATCAAGTTATGAATGAGGAACAAAAGTGAAGGGAACTTGAGAGATTCATTGTAGAGAAAGATATTGCATCAACCTTCGCTCAAAAAGAAATTAAAAATAAGAAAAATGAAAAAGTTCTACTCAAATAATGTCTTAAACAGATGGAAATATCGCTTGAGTGGGCATTGATGCATATAAAGGAAAAAGAGAAACAAAAAGAGTTATTTTAGGCAAAGGGGCAAAAACTTGAGGATTGCATCATAGACATAGAAATGAATCAAAAGTAGACCGAAATGCAATTAGCAAGGTATATTAGGAATTTCATGGATTCATCTTTGAAGTTTGAAGAAATGACATTGGAAAAAATTCATCACAACTTCCTAAGGTAATGAAATTTGTCTGTCAACATTGTTGAAAATGCAACAAGATGATGGAGCTTAGTGAAAAGAAGTCGCCTTCACTATGTGGGCATGCAGGCTATTTTTGGCGCAAAGTCTATTTTTAGACTATGTCTACTTTTAGACATATGGATCATGATCTATGAGTTGCAGGATGTTATTTGTGGATGATTGGTCAAGTTGGTAAAAATAGATGGACCTCTATTTTTAGACATATGGGCGGAGTCTATTTTTAGACTGTCCAGGCTAAAAATAGAACAGTCGAATATTATTAGTTCTTAATAATATTTGGACTATAAACATTATCTTATCCTCTTGCAGCACTTCAGTTCGAGCTACAGATGTGGCACATGCAACTGCCAGAAGGAAATACGCTTTTCTTATGGGTTACTTGAGCTATTGCATGAAGGACTTCAGTTCGAACTCAAGTGATTAAGTTTGGTGGAGTTGAATGAGGAGTTGATGGAGTTGTGTTCAGTTTTACTTAGTTGAACTAGTTGTAGTTAGTATAACTCACAAATAGACTAATAATGAGTGGTGTGAATTAATTATTAATTAATTCACTAATTATTAACTCATAAATCAACTAAAGAATACATCAGTTAACTCAGTGCATGGACAGTTCAGTGGAGACAAGTGTTAGAGGTGAGTGAAAGGGCCAGACAGCTATCAGTTGTGACTATAGTTGTGCATGAGATTTGCACAATTAGTGGATTGAGATTGCCAATGAGGATTGCATAG
>APFE030924520.1:0-23772 GCA_000404065.3 Pinus taeda
CCAAGAGAAGCTAAACACCATCGCAACTTCTCTACTGTAACTCGCTTTGTGAATATGTCTACACAATTCTCTCGTGTATGTACCTTTTGAATAGCCACTTTTGTGCCATCGATCACATGTCTCAGAAAATGATATCTTACATCAACGTGCTTGGTTCTCTTGTGATAAGTAGGTTTTATAGCCAAGTGAATAGCAATTTGATTGTCACAAAGTACATTCACTTTCTCCTGCATCCTTCCAATATCATCGAGCAAACCCTTTTACCAGATTGCTTCTTTACATGCATCTGAAGCAGGTATATATTCAGCTTTGGCAGTGGACAACGCAATTGTTTCATGGAGCTTTGACATCCAACTAATCCCTCCACCTGCAAGAGTAAAGACATAACTTGTAGTGGATCTTCCTTTTTCCAAATCGCCTGCATAGTCAACATCTACATATCCGTAGAATAAACCTTCACTACCATTAAAGACGACACAATGGTCACTTTTGCCTCTTAGATATCGACGCACCCATTTCACTACTTGCCAATGTTCTTTACCTCGTTTTGCCATGAACCTGCTGAGAACTCCAACTGCATGTAAAATGTCAGGTCTTCTAGATACCATCACATACATTAAGTTGCCTACAGCATTTGCATATGGTACATGAGACATATATTGCTTTTCTTCATCAGTTCTAGGACTCAAAATCGAAGAAAGCTTAAAATGGGAAGCTAGTGGAACATTAATAGGTTTCACATTGTTCATTGAGAACTTTTGAAGTACTTTCTCGAGATATTCCTCTTGTGATAACCGAAGCTTACAATTTTTCTTGTCTCTATGTATCTCCATGCCCAAGATATGTTTTGCTGCTCGACGATCCTTCATATCAAACGTCCTAGAGAGTTGAGCCTTTAACTTGTTGATCTCTTCCATGCTTTTGCATGCAATAAGCATGTGATCAACATAGAAAGCTAAGATGATGAAGATGCTATTGAAACTTTTGAAGTATACACAATGATCATACTCACTTCTTATAAAGTTTTGGCTCACCATGAAGGAATCAAACTTCTTGTACCATTGTCTAGGAGACTGCCTAAGACCATACAATGATTTCCTTAGCTTGCAAACTAATCTTATGCTGCGACCTTGTACAAAACCTTCTGGCTATTCCATATAGATCTCTTCATTCAAATCACCATGTAGAAAAGTTTTTTTAACATCTATCTATTCTAACTCAAGATTAAGTAATGAAGTTAGTGCCAACACAATACAAATAGAAACAATTTTTACAACTGGAGAAAAATTCTCATGAAAGTCTATACCTTTGACTTGAGAATACCCTTTTGCTACTAGTCTCGCCTTATACCTTTCGATACTTCCATCAACTTTTTCATTTCAGTTTGAAGACTCACTTGCATCCAACAACACTTCTCCCTTCAGGAAGCTCCACAAGATCCCATGTATTGTTCTTGGCTAAGGAATCTATTTCTTCTTCCATAGTCGTTTTCCATTTTTTGCTATCTATATCATCTACTCCTTCATGATAACAAGAAGGTTCCCCATCTTCAGTAATTAAAACAAAATATGAAGTAGGATCTTCATACCTTTTGGGAGTTTCTCTTTCCCTTGTAGACCTTCTTAAAGTGACTAGTTGCTGAACTAGTTCAGAAACTTGAACTGGTTCAAAAGATTCAACAACTTCCTTTGTGTCTTCATCACCTTTTCCTCCAACAGTCTCTCCTTCCTTTTAACTGTCACCAAAAGGTCTAGCCTCCAACTGAATTTGTTGATTTGGTGATACGTGTTCCTATTAAATTATTTCAACATTTGATTTTTAAAAAGATGATTCATCAAATGTTACATCTCGACTAATGACTATCTCTCGAAATGTAGGATCCCACAACCTATATCTTTTCACTACATAGTCATACCCAACAAAGACATTATTAACACTTCAATTTTGGATCTAATTTTGAGCGCTGATTTTTGGGAATAAGAGAATAAGAATCACAACCAAATATACTCAAATGTGAATAATCAACAGACTGACCTATCCAAACTTCTTCAAGAATTTTACAATTAATTACTACTAAAGGTGATCTATTAACTAAATAACAAGTAGTAAATACTGCTTCTGCCCACAACAGCTTTTGCAAGTTAGGATTGTTGATCATGCTTCTGGCTCTTTCCACAAGAGTTTGATTCATACGCTCAACAACACCATTTTGCTGAGGAGTATAAACAATAGTTTTATGTCTAATAATTCCCTCATCCTTATAGTGTTGTTCAAATTCAATTGAAGTGAACTCACCACCATTGTTAGTTCTTAAACATTGTATAGATTTGCATGTTCTTTTCTCTACCATTGCTTTAAATTGTTTAAAGACATTGAATACATCAACTTTCCTTTTTAGCATAAAGACCCAAACTTTATAGGAGAAATCATCAATAAATGTTAAAAAATATAGAGCACCTCCATATGACACAATAGGGGATGGTCCCGAGAGATCATAATGAATATAGTCTAAAATATGTTTACTTTTATGATTTCCAACTTTAAATCTCTGTTTACACTGTTTTTCATACACACAATGTTTACAGAAATCTAACTTCAAGGATTTTAGATCGGGAAGAGATTTACATTTCATCAGTATTTGAAGACCTTTCTCGCTCATATGACCTAATCAATGATGCCATAGATCATTACTTGATTCTTCCTTTTTTGACGCAACCACTACTTCACTGACCTGAGCACTTCCTCTTAACCTGTAAAGATTTCTGACCTTTTCTACTTTCATAACCACTAGGGCTCCTTTAGAGACTTTGAAGATGCCATCCTCATCTGTAAACTTATAACCATCTGAATCCAACACTCCCAAATAAATCAATTTTTTCTTCAAATGAGATACATTTCTAACACTAGTTAATGTTCTAACTGTGTTATCATACATATTAATCCTCATATTTCCCATCCCAACAGTTTGACATGACACATTATTACCCATAAGCATAGAACTACAATTTACATTTTCATACGAAGTAAACCAATTTGTATGTGGGCACATGTGATGAGAAGCACCAAATTCTAATAGCCAACTTTCTAAACCCTGTGAGACATTACATTCAGGTGAAGTTTCATTTACCATACATAATTCTTCAGCAGATAAGACTTCATCTATTATACCTGAATTGACCACATTCGCTTCCTTCTTTGGGTTTTCTAATTCTTTTTGTTTCCAATAGTCTTTCTTCAAGTGTCCAATTTTATTGCAGTGCCAACGTTTTGCCTTACACTTATTTCCCTTCGATTTAGATCTGGAAAACCCCCCTTCATTTTTCTCCTCCTTCCCTTGAGCATCCTCTTGCTACCATGGCTTTTGATGCAACTATTTTAGTACCAGATTTCCTTCGTACTTGTTCAGACAAGAGAGCTCCCATGATTCGGGAAAAGAACATAGCAAGCTTATGGCTTTATCTTCTTCCTCAATTTTAACTTCCATATTTGTTAATTGACATATAAGTCTATTAAAAACATTCAAATGTTCTGCAACTTTTGAAACTTCTTTCATTCGAAGATTGTACAATTGTCTTTCCAAATAAGTTATGTTGGTTAATGACTTTGTCATATAGTTTTTTTCCAGTTTTTTCCACAATCTTGAAGGTGTAGTCTCTTCAGCAATATTGAAGAAAACTTCATCCGCCAGGCATAACCGGATGGTACTGAGAGCTTGGGCATAGAAGTCCTCTGAGTCTGAATCAGTCATGGTTGCACGTTTCTTAGTTTCCCCATCGAATTCCTTGTGCAACTCTTGTTGCACAAGCAGATCCCTAACCTTCTGTTTCCAAAAAGAAAGATTGCTCTCTCCAATGAATTTCTCCACCTCGAATTTTGCATTAGACATCTTGGCCATTTTTTTCTTCTCCTAGGGTTTCAGTCTTTCAACTAGGGTTTATATTTCCTTATTTCTCCAAAAAAAATTCAATTTAAATAGAAAAAAACCCTTAAAATAACTTTTTTCCTTTCCTTCAATTAAAAAAAGACAATCTTTATCTTTTTTTTCTTCCACTTACACACATCCACCCTTTTATTTCTAGAAATTCTTCAATTTACACAAACCTTTATTTTCAGAACTTTCTGGAAAAAAAATATGAGACAAAAATTTATTTTCAAAAAACAAAAACGAGATCCACATTTGTTGATCAGGCTTTGGTATAATGGAGAGCAGAGGGTCTTCTATAGCATGCAGCGAAGAGGGTTCTACATGTAGTCTAGTGGCTTTCATTCATGCAGCAAAGCATACACACGACTCCTTTATGCTCTAGTACATAGATATGGCCACTATGCCACGCAGAAAACAGAGTACTCCTCCCCTCACGTAGAGATGGCTCTGGTCTATTTTTAGGACACAAAACTTAGGGCAATTTCAGTCCTCCTCTCTTCTCATAGAGATCACCTCCTCACTCAGATGGCTCCTACTCAACGGAGATAGACAAGGTAGCAGCATGGGCTCCTTCTCAACACAGATGGACAGGGCAGTAGCACGCGATCCTCCTCAACTTAGATGGATAGGGTAGCAGCACGTGATCCTCCTCAAAACAGATGGACAGGGCAGTAGCACACAGGTTCTACACTTCACGGTTCTACATTTCACACAGAGATGGGGTTTACCACCTGCCTTCACACCAAGACAAGCTCTGCCAGCCTTCACCCATCAAAGAACTCCACATGCAGAGCCTACGTATTAGTGAGCTTCTGTGAAATAACCACCTTTGCCTACCTTTACACAGCAATAGAAAAAGTCCACGCACAGAGCTTTTTCTCTCCACGTAGCAAACACAATGAACGCAAGTGGATTTCTAATCTCTCACGAGCCCCGATTAAACTAATCACTCTCATACTACTTGTAGTTCAAATAGGGGAAATTAAGAAAGATTATAAACATTCATCTATACATTGAGCAAGAAAGATTCATAACCAGCAGGAAAACTAAAACCAAATACACAAATAAACAGAGAGGATTTACATGGTAAAACCTTGACACGGTGTCAAGGAAACATCCATGGGGAAAGGGTTTGGAATCTCTATTAATTCAGCAATGATTCTCCACGATTACATTTCTCAGGTATTCCTAGTTTTATACAAGCCTCCTCCATTACATAACTACTATTTCGGTATAAAACTAACTAGTTACACTTTTACCCAAAATTACTTGATTCGTTGTCAAACTTCCAACAAGAAGTTCATACTAGAATGTAATTGAGATCAAGGATGTTGAGGAAGAGGAATATGATGAGGGGTTGGATGTATCTACAAAACATCAGAAATAGCTTGGGAAACATCCTCTTGATCATGATCATAGGTCACCTCAGTCTGATACTTCTCGGGAAAGAGAGAATCAAAGCGAAGGTGAAATGTTTGGCGATAGTACGAATTGCCGAGTCGGTGTTGGAGGAGAGGAAGAATTTGAATACCCAAATGAAGAAGACCATGGCTCAAGTGAACATGAAGTCATGAAAGGAGAAGAGGAGCAGAGTGATGAAAGTGGGCATAAGGATAACGCGTGAGAGTCATGGGCATTTGAACATCAGGTAGGGCGGCACAAAAGAGGAAATTATTGGCTCCAATGGGGGCATTTTATATGGATATTATTATTAAAAAGCCAAAAAGGAGAAACACTAATGCCCATACCAGATCAACATCCAGGAATTCGGGTAAGAAGAACAGGGTTAATGTCAATCCTACAGAAAAGGATACTACTCTCATAACTCCCGACACCAGGGTGCTTGATGATGAGGATGACAACCCAAACATGACGATTTGTCTGTCAAAGATCCACAATGCAGAAAGGATTGAGCTAAGTAAAGATAGATTGATCGCACGGAGTACTAAAGGATACAAAATGATGAGGGCTACTAGGGGTGTGGTGGAGGGGGCATAGTATTTTGAGAACAAGGTTGTTTACCTCTATAAAACTGGGTATACTAGATTGGGATGGTCTATAGAGAAAGGGGATGTTGACGCTCTTTTTAGTTATGATGGGAATAGCTATGCCTACAGAGATGTTGGTCCTGCAAGTAGGTCACTGCTCTAGGTAAACTAGTTCTTATGACATCTTCCCCAATACTCTTTCTCAATCAATACTCGATTGGACGAACTCTATATATAAAACTAATCCATATAAATCTGAAAGCAATCATGAATAAGATCAAAACACATGGTTAACTTAATCCAAAGGTCAATAATAAATAATTAGGGCCATTTAAATATAGTTGTATATGATATTCATATGCTATCCATATTTCGTTATTTAATCATTTAGCTCATGAAGAAAATAGAGGTACCTTCTAGCAGCTAATATAAGGAAAGCCTGATCAATAGGTATCAATAGATAAGAGATTGCACCCATCTTTAGCCTACATCCATATTTACTGTCAAATCTAGTAAGCACCCAAAGGCATTAGAGGACCTTAGCACTTGGTAGATGTGAAGTTACGATGGATCTATGCTAGTTTATTTTTAGATGTGGAGTTACCATGGATCTATGCTAGTTTAATTTCGGTCTTTAAATATGTTACAATCCACATGACTACCATGGTTCAATACAAATTATTATCATTACCATGGGTAAATACTAATATCTCATACCATGAAGTTATTTGTTTTCTATATTTTTATATTTTGTTTTGATCCATTCAAATGCTTTCACCCTATTTAATTTAATTTTTAATTTTAATTTATTTTTAATTTTCTTTTAATGCAATTTGGTTGCTAATAATTTGGACGGTACATGAAATTACAGTGTCTTACATATTTGACTTTTAACATAAGAACACTTGGATTTAGTCTAGTTTAATTTCCACCTTTAAATACGTTAGAGTCCACATGAATACCATGGTTCAATAACAAGTATTATCATTACCATGGCTCAATATCACTATCTCATACCATGAAGTTACTTGTTTTTTATATTCTTTTACATTATTTTGAGGGAGCAAAATGCTTTCACCCTATTTAACTTTTTTTATTTATTTACTTTTTACGCAATTTGACCTCCTCATAATGTGGGCACTACATGATATTACAATGTCTCGCTTATTGGGCTGTCAACCCAACAGCACATGAACCCAAGGGATTATGAACCCAAAGAAATAATATTAAACCCAAGGGACTAATATTAACACAACATTGGTAAACCCAAATATAAATATTACAAACACTAAAATATACAAGTTTTATTTTGGTTGTGAGACAATCCTTGTCACAATGCCATTCAACAATGGTTGACCATGGTTGGCTATGATTACCAATGGTTGACCATGATTGATATTATAAAACTAACGAAATAAGCAAGCCATGGGATTGATATGAGAAACCCAAAGGAATAATAAACAAAATGGATTAATAGTAAAAGCCCAAGGGATTTTGAACCCAAGGGAATAATATTAAACCAAAGGGGCTAATATAATAAACTGAAAGGATTAATAAACCAAATGAATTATTAATATTATAAACAGAAAGGATTAATACTAAAACCCCAATGGATTCAGAACCTTAGAGAATAATATTAAACCCAAGGGTTTAATATCATAAACCGAAGGCATATAAACCCTACGTGGAGACAAATTTTTCCATAATGTGAGATCTTACCATGATTCAACACAATTGAACATGGTTGGTTATGGCTGACCATTATTGATATTATAATCCCAAGTTAATAATAAACCACAGTGATTGATATTATGAACACAAGGGAAACATAAACCAAATGTATACCTAAGGGATTACAAACCTCGGGGAATAATATTAAACAAAATGGACTAATATTATAAACCCAAGGTATACGAACCCTAAGATAAATAGTAAAAATAGTAAAATAAACATGGTTGAATCAATAATGCCTAATAATTAATATTTTGAAATCAAGGGAATAATAAACCCAATGAACTAATAAACAAAACTATTTATTATTATGAACCCAATCAATTAGTTAATCCAAAGGATAAATATTAAAAACCCAAGGGATGAAGAAACACAATGGATCGATATTACAAACACAGGAGATTCATAAATCTCACCATGATTCATATTATAAGCGCAAGTTATAATAAACCCAAGCGATTGATACTAAAACCCAAAGGGATTATGAACCCAAGGGAATAATATTAAACCCACGAGTCTAATATTACAAACCCCACATTGGTAACACTAATATAAATATTAGAAACACTAAAAGAAACGTGGTTTATTTTCACTCTGAGACAATCCTTATCAGAATGCAACATTCAACTATGGCTCACCATTGTTGGTTATGATAGACAATGGTTGACCAAGAATTATATTATAAACCTAAGCAAATAATAAACCCAAGGGATTGATATTATAAACACAAAGGAATAATAAACCAAATGGATTAATACTAGGACCCCGAGTGGATTATGAGACCAAGGGAATAATATTAAACCCAAGGGTCTAATATTATAACCCGAACATATAAAAAGCCTAAGATAAATATTATAATTCTATGGTAGACCCTCGTTGACCATGGTTGGCTTGATAATAAACCATGGTTGACTGTGAAATATGAAACCCAAGCAATTAATATTATAAAGGCAAGGGAACAATAAACCCAAGGGATTAATATTAAAACCCCAACGAGTTATAAACACAATGTATATAAACCCTAGTTGGTGAATATTTGTTTCATAATGTGAGATCGGACCATGATTGACCACACTTGACCATGCTTGGTTATGGTTGGCCATGTTTACTATTATAAAATAAACCCAAGGGAATAATATTAAAATCGAGGGGCTAATATTAAAAACACGCCATTGGTAAACCTAAATATAAATATCACAAACACTAAAATTACAATGTGTTATTTTCATGATGAAACAATCTTTGTCATAATGCGACATTGAACCATTGTTCACCATGATTGGCTATGATTGAAAATGGTTGACCACCATTTATATTATAATTTGATGGGAATAATAAACTGAAGGGATAGATATTATAAACCCAAAGGAATAATAAAACCAAGGTATTAATAGTAAAACCCAAGGGATTATGAACCCACGTGAATAATATTAAACCCAAGGGACTAATACTATAAACACAACATTTTAAACCCAAACATAAATATTACAAACACTAAAGTAATCATGGTTTATTGTCATGGTGAGACAATCTTCGTCACAATGCGACATTCAAACATTGTTGAGAATGATTGATATTATAAACCTAAGGGAATCAAGGGGTTATGAACGTGATGGAATAATATTAAACCCAAGGGAGTAATATTATAAAACCAAGGTATATAAACCCTAAGTGGAGACAATTTGTTTCTTAATGTGAGATGAGACCATGACTCGCCACAGTTGACTATGGATGGTTATGGTTGACCATCATTAATATTATAAACCCGTGGTTAATAGTAAACCCAACAGATTATGAACCCAAGGGACTAGTATTTAAAACCCAACATTTCTAAACCCAAATATAGATATTACAAAAACTAAAGTCAACATGGTTTATTTTCATGGTGAGACAATCTTTGTCATAATGAGACATTAAACCATGGGTGACCATGGTTAGCTATGATGAGAATGGTTGACCATCATTGATATTTTAAACCTGAGGGAATAATAAACCCAAGGGATTCATAATATAGAACCAAATAAATAATAAAACCGAGGAATTAATACTAAAAGCCCAAGGGATTATTAACTCGAGGGAGTAATATTAAACCCAAGGGACTAATTTTATAAACACAACATTGGTAAACCAAAATATAAATATTTCAAATACTAAAAAGATATTGTTTATTGTCATGATGATAAAATCCTTGTCACAATGCGAAATTCAAACATGGTTGATCATGGTTGGGTATGATTGACAATGGTAGACCATGATTGACATTATAATCCTAAGGGAGCAAGAAATCCAAGGGATTCATATTATAAAACGAAAGGAGTAATAAACCGAGCGTCTAATACTAAAACCTCGAGGGGAAATGAACCCAATGGAATAATATTAAACCCAAGGGACTAATATTATAAACACAACTTTGGTAAACCCAAATATAACTATTACAAACACTAAAATAAACATGGCTTATTTTCGTTGCAAGACAATTCTTGTAACAATGTAACATTCAACCATGGTTTACCATGGTTGGCTATGATTGAAAATGGTTGACTATGATTTATATTATATGCCATGGGAATAATAAACCCAAGGGATTGATATAAAAAACCCAAAGGAATAATAAATGTCAATTGATTTTCAACCCAAGGGAATAATATTAAACCCAAGGGTCTATTATTATAAACACAATGGATCAATAAACCAAAGGGATTATTAATATTATAAAATGAAGGGATTAATACTAAAATCCCAAAGGATTCTCAACATGAGGGAATAATATTAAGCCCAATGGTGTAATATTATAAACCTAAATTAATAAACCATAAGTGGAAAATTTTTCTTCCATAATGTGAGATGGGACCATGATTCACCACAATTGACCATGGTTGGTTACGGTTGGTGATGATTCGTATTATAAACCTAAGTTAATAAGAAATGTAAGCGATTGATATTATGAATAAAAGTGAAACATAAACTCAAGGGATTAATACAACAACCCAAGGGAGTAATTTTAGAAACCCAACATTGGTAAACCAAAATGTAAATATTACAAACATTAAAATAAACATTGTTATTTTTCATGGTGAGAAAATCATTGTCACAATATGACATTTAACCATGGTTGATCATGGTTGGCTATGATTGAGAATGGTTTACCACCATTGATATTAAAACCTAAGGGAATAATAAACCCATGGGATTGATATTATAAACCCAAAGGAATAATAAACCCGAGGGCCTAATATTATAAACGCAACATTGATAAATCCAAATATAAATACTACAAACACTAAAATAAACATGGTTTATTATCATGGTGTGAAAATCCTTGTCACAATGCGGCATTCAACCATGGTTAACCATAGTTGGCTATGGTTGAAAATGGTTGACCATGATTAATATTATAAACTTGAGGGAATAATAAACCCAAGAGATTGATATTGTAAACCCAGATGAATAATGAACCCAAGGGATTGATATTAAAACCCCAAGGAATTATGAACCCAATGGAGTAATATTAAACCTAAGGGACAAGTATTATAAAAACAACATTTGGAAATGCAACTATAAATATTACAAACACTGAAATAAATATGGTTTATTCTCACGGTGAGACAATCCTTGTCACAATGCGAGATTCAACCATGGTTGACCATCACTTCCTATTACTCACAATGGTTGACCATGATTGATATTATAAACATAAGGGAATAAGAAATCGACTTAATTGATATGAGAAACCCAAAGGAATAATAAGCCCAAGATGTTAATACTAAAACCCCAAGGGATTATGAACCTAAGGGAATAATATTAAACCCATGGGATTAATATTATAAACCCATGTATATAAAGCCTGAGATAAATATTATAAACACTAAAATATACATGATTGATGACCGTTGATTTTCATATTGAGACAATCTTTATTGCAATTCCATGTTGGATCGTGGTTGACATCGTAATGGTCCATGGTTTACTCGGGAATAATAAACCCAAGTGATTGAGGTTATAAAGATAAATGAAGAATAAATACAAGGGATTAATGCCAAAACCACAAGGGATTATCAACCTAAGGGAATAATATTAAACAAAAGGGACTAATATTACAACACAAGGTATACAAACCCCAAGATAAATATTAAAAATAGTAAATTAAACATGGTTGAATTAATAAACCCTAAGAATTAATATTTGAAACTCAAGCAATTAATAAGCCAAAGGGATTGTTAACTCACAGGGCGTTGGATTGACAGTGAATGGGTGTAGTGTTAAGGCACTCCTTGCGATAGGCCACTAGTTCAAATCCCTTATGGGTATGTAGGTTACTCTAAACTAGAAAAAAAAAAACAAAAAGGATTGTTAATATTATAGACCCAAGGAACTAATAAACCCAAACTTTTAATATTAAAACCCCAATGAATTAGTGAATCCAAGGCATAAATATTACAAATATAATGGATCAAAAGCATAAAGGATTGATATTACAAACACAAGATATTCATAAAGATCACCTAATTATAAACCAAACCTAATAATAAACCCAAGAAATTAATACTAAAACCCCGAGGGAATAATATTAAACCTAACAAACTAATATTATAAACCGACATTGTTATACCCTAATTTAGATATTAGAAACACTAAAATAAACATGATTTATTTTCATGCTAAGACATTCCTTGTCACAATGTGATATTCAACCATGATTGACTATTCTTGGCTATGATTGAAAATGGTTGAGCATGATTGATATTGTAAACCTAAGGGAATAATAAACAAAAGGGGTTGATATTATAACCCCAAAGGAATAATAAACCAAAGGGATTAACACTAAAAACACAAGGGATTATGAACCCAACGAAATAATATTAAACCCAAGGGACTAATATTATAAACCAAATGTATAAAAGCCCAAGGGAATAATATTAAACTGAAGGTAATAATATTACAAAGAGAGGGTATATAAACACCAATAGATTAATAAACTGTAGGGATTGTTAATATTATAAACCCAACAGCATTACTAAATCTTGTCTAAAAGCATCTATAAGTGTTAATAAACCTTATCAATAATATTACATTGTAGGAATATGAACCTATAGATTAATAAACCCAAAGGATTGATATTATAAACCCATGATAATAACAAACCCTATGGATTAATACTAAAAAACCAATGGATTATAAACTCGAGGGAATAATATTACACCGAGCGGATTAATATTATAAACCCTATGTATATAAAACCTAAGGTAAATATTGCAAACCTTAGAAATATAATGGATGACCATGGTTTCTTTTCATATTGAAACAATCTTCGTCACAATATGATGTTGAACTATAGCTGACCATGGTTAACAATATTTGATTTTCATATTGAGAAAAACGGTTTCATAATGTGACATTGGAACATGGTTGACCATGATTATAAACCCAAGGGATTTATACTAAACCCTAGAACTCATATTATAAACCATATGAGTAATATTTCTCATAGAGACAATCTTTGTGTGAATGCAACATTGGACCAAGGTTGACAATGGTTGATTTTAACATTGAGACAATCTTTGTCACAGTGTGATGTTGCACCATGGTTGACCATGAATGATTTTCATATGGAGAAAATATTTCCCACAGTGTGACGTTCGACCATGGATGACCATGATTATAAACCAAGGGGATTTATATTAGACCCAAGTCTTACTATTGTAAATCATATGAATAACATTACAAATTAGGAATAACAACCCTTGGATTAATAAACCCAAGGGATTCATATTATAAATCTAAGGGAATAATAAAAAAAAGGTTTATTACTAAAGACCAAAAATATTATAAACACAAGGGAATAATTTTAAACTGAAGGGATAAATATTATAAACCCAAGGTATCTAAACCCCAGGGGATTAATAAATTGTAGGGATTGTTAATATTATAAACCAACCACATTAGTAAATATGGCTGAACAACATCGATAAGTGTTAATGATATCAACCCAATAAATAAATTGTTGACAATGATTTTCATATTGTTTATCACATTGTAATGATGCTTGTCCCACTACGATGTTGGGTAGATTTTTGTACCATTCGAACATCACAATATTAAACCTAACAGAGTATTGATTATTAAATGTGAGGGATTATTGATATTTTAAAACCGATGGGGTTAATAAACCCAAGGGACTAATACATTATGAACAAAATGAATTAATATATCCAAGGGTTTAATAAGATATGCTCACAACGTTTGACCATCATTGATATTTCAAACCTAAGGGAATAATAAACCTAAGGGATTGATATTATACACCCAAACAAATAATAAAACCAAGGGATTAATACTAAAACCCCAAGGGATTAATATTAAACCCAAGGGACTAATTTTATAAACACAACATTGGTAAACGAAAATATAAATATTACAAATACTAAAGAAAACATGTTTTATTTTCATGGTGAGACAATCCTTGTCCCAATGTGACATTCAAACATGGTTAACTATGGTTGGGTATGATTGACAATGGTAGACCATGATTGAAATTATGAACCTAAGATAATAATAAAACCAAGGAATTGATATTATAAAGCCAAAGTAATAATAATCCCGAGGGATTAATAGTAAAACCGCAAGGGGTGATGAACCCAAGGGAATAATATTAAACCCAAGGGATTAATATTATAAACCCAATGTTGGTAAACCTAAATATAAATATTACGAACACTAAAATAAACATGGTTTTTTTCATTGTGAGACAATCCTTGTGACAATGTGACATTTAATCATTGTTGGCCATGGTTGGCTATGATAGACAATGGTTGACTATGATTTATATTATAAGCCATGGGAATAATAATCCCAACAAATTAATACTAAAATCCCAAGTGATTATGAACCCAAGGGAGTAATATTAAACCAAAGGGACTAATATTATAAACATTAGGGATTAATAAACCAAAGGGATTATTATTATTATAAACCCAGGGAATTCTGAACTGCGGGGAATAATATTAAACCCAAGTGTATAATATTATAAACCCAAATTATATAAACCCTAATTGAAGAATGTTTCTTCCATAATGTGAGATCGGACCATGGTTAAGAACAATTTACCATGGCTCATTATGGTTGACCATGATTGATATTATAAACACAAGCTAATTATAAACACAAGTGATTGATATTATGAATACAAGGGAAGCATAAAACCAAGAGATTAAAACTATAACCCAAAGGATTATGAACCCAGTGGAGTAATATTAAAAACCCAACATTGGGAAACCAAAATATAAATATTACAAACACTAAAATAAACATGGTTTATTTTCATGGTGAGACAATCCTTGTCATAGTGCGACATTCAACCATTGTTGATTATAGTTGGCTATGATTCACAATGACTAACCACAATTGATATTATAAACCTAAGGGAATAGCATGCCCATTGTATTGATATTATAAACCCAAGGTATTAATACTAAAACCCCAAGGGTTTATGAACCCAAGTGAACAATATTAAACTCAAGAACCTAGTATTATAGCCACAACCCTCGTAAATTGAGATATAAATATTACAAGCACTAAAATAAACCCAAGGGATTTATAATAAAACCCCAAGGAAATATGAACCCAAGGGATTTATATTAAAACTCCTAGGAATTATGAACCCAAGGAAATAATATTAAACCCAAGGGACTAATATAAAAAATGCAACATTGGTAAACCCAAGTACAACTATTAGAAACACTAAAATAGACATGGTTTATTTTCATTGTGAGACAATCGTAGTCACAATGTGACACTCAACCTTGGTTGACCATCATTGTCTATGATTGAGAATGGTTGACCATGATTGATAATATAAACCTAAGGGAATAGTAAACCAAAGGGATTGATCTAAGAAACCCAAATGAATAATAAGCCGAAGGGATTATGAACCTAAGGGAATAATATTAAACCCAAGGGACTAATATTATGAACCAATGTATATAAACCATAAGATAAATATTATAATCACTAAAATAAACATGATTGATGATCGTTGATTTTCATGTTGAGACAATCCTTCTCACAATTCCATGTTGGACCATGGTTGACATCATAATAACCATGGTTGACTCCGGAATAATAAACCCAAGTGATTGATATTATAAAGAGAAATGAATAATAAATCCAAGGGATTAATAATAAAACCACAGGGCATTATGAACCTAAGGGAATAACATTAAACAAAAGGGACTAATATTATGACACAAGGTATACATACACTAAGATGCATATTAAAAATACTAAAATAAACATGGTTGAATTAATAAACCCTAAGGATTAATATTTTAAACTCGAGGGATTAATAAACCAAAGGGATTATTAATATTATAAACCCAAGGAACTAATAAACCCAATTATTTAATATTAAAAACCCAACGATTTAGTGTACCCAAGGGACAAAATTAAAAAACTATGAGATCAAGGAGCATAATGGATTGATATTACAAACACAAGAGATTCAAAAATCTCACCATGATTGATATTATAAACCCAACCTAATAATAAACCCAAGGGATTCATACTAAAACCCCAAAGGGATTATGAACCCAAGGGAATAATATTAAACCCAATAGACTAATATTTTAAACCGACATTGTTAAACACTAATATAGATATTAGAAACACTAAAATAAACATGCTTTACATTCATGGTGAGACATTCCTTGTCACAATGTGATATTCAACCATGATTGACCTTGCTTGGCTATGATTGACGACGATTGAGCATGATTGATATTATAAACCTAAGGGAATAATAAACAAAAGGTTTTGATATTATAAACCTAAAGGAATAATAAACCCAATGGATTAACACTAAAACCCAAGGGATTATGAACCGAAGGAAATAATATTAAATCCAAGGGATTATAAACACTAGTATCAATATTATAAATTTGAGGAATTAAAAACCCTAGGATTCTTATTATAAACCATATGGTTATAAAGTTTTAGATTGTAAACCCTAAATAAAATATTATAAACTAGAATATTAAACCCTAATTTATTCAACGTCACAACACGACATTGTATAGCTTGCAATGTAGCATGTCATTATGACAATGATTACTACAATGTTTGTCACATCGGGATGACACTTGTCACATTGTGACGCTCTATAGATTTTCATACCATTGCAATGTCACAATATTAAACCCAAGGGATTATAAATTCTTAAACTTAAGATATTAATTATATTTGAAACCCAATAGATTAATAAAGCCATGGGACTAATAATATTATATACTAAAGGGATTAATAAACACTAAGGACTCATATTATAAACCAATAGGATGACGAACCCATTGTAATAATATTAAACCAAGGATTTATATTATAAACCCAAGGGATTAAAAACCCTAGGGTTAATATTATAAACCTTATGATGATAAACATTAAGATAAAATTTAAGCCCACTCGATTAATATTACTAACCTAAAGCATAATGAAACCATGAGAATACTATTAAACCATAAGATTTATATTATAAACCAAAGTGATTATAATCCATGGGATTGATATTATAAACCCAAGGGATTAGAAACCCTAAAAATAATATTATAAATGATACCCTTATAAAGCTTAATATTATAGACCCTAAAACCAATATTATAAAACATAATAAACATTAATCCCTTAATCCAATATAATAAATGAGAATATTAAAGCGTAATTTATTCAATGTTTCAATGCAACTTGAATAAATTGATAACAATGATTGTCACATTGTGAGAATGCTTATCACACTACCACATTGGATAAATTTCCATACCATTCCAACATCACAATATTAAACTTAAAGGATTATTGATTATTTTCCTTTTGTCAAATAAGAGTGTAGCGTTCTATTAACTCGAACAAAGATTACAAATGTTACATGGCTTTACAAGTGTAAGGACCAACAAGGTCTAATCCTATGATGAGTAACCAATTTCACAACCTGAAATAAACTTGAAACCCTCTACCTAAAGCTTATAATTTAAACCACCTTCCATGATCCAACTTGATGGTCATTAAATGAGATCCACAATGATTCGATGGTTATTAAAGAATTCACTTCAATGGTAAGCTCGCCCTTTACAAGCTTTATGGATCTGACAGGGTAAATAAATAGTCACTATGTAAAACATCAGGTCCTTTTTTTGACCTAGCCTCCTCCCATGTTGAAACCCAATGTCCTTTCAATCTAGATCCCATAAGAGACAACGGTCATGAACAATATCTCCTTGGTAACATGCGCCCCTTTTACCTGGTTCACAGACCCAATAAGGATTGTGAGCCATTGTTTACAAATGTTTGAGTCAGGTTTGAAGCTTAAGCTCTGATCACTTTTAGAACCTAAAATCCACAAGATTAAACCTTTTTCGATCTCACGGTTCTCCAATATATCGGAATGGGAACTTGGACAATCTTTACCTTCTTTTCAGACCCGAAGAATATTATAAATGGCTAATCTAAAAATATTTGGGTCCACTTGAATAGTTAACCTTTGATTACTTTTCCACCCGATGGTCATTCGATGATAAAGGTTGTCAAGATATGTGGTCAGCAACCTTCTAAGAGGCCTTTTGTTTACCGAGTGCCTATACCCTGTAGAAAGCTCTATTTTAAGCATTTCTAAGGGATCAATGGTTGTGAATGAATTACGCTTCCGCTTTCTCATTCTTCCTCTAGTCTTCCTTCTTGTTCATTCCTAATAGTTTGGAAGTTTTCCATGTTTTTGGCTACCTATCTTTGACAATGCTCATGCAATTTCCTTGAGGGTGTCAAATCCCAAGCATACCACATGTAACTTTCCTCAAAAAATACTCCTTCATTTGCTATATGATTAAGTAGCATATTGGCCTTTCTTCACACATGAACGAAGTTAGATGTTCTCAGGGTTTGTAGGTGGGAATGAACGCAACGAAAGACCTCTAAAAGCCACCAATGTTTTAAGACTTTTCCAATTGCTTTTCCATTGCAAAGCTTCTTGGCACTATTAATAACCAATTCAGAGTCTACCTCAATGATGGAATTATGTGAATTTGACTAGATTAGTATTTCTAGGCACTTCTCTAAGGCAATGAGCTTCATCATTTTATTGGTGGCAGTCCCCAAATGACTATGAAATATATCCTTTATGCACCCCTACTCATCTCTGATGACCTCGCCAAAGCCAGCCATCTCTGGATTACCTTTAGAGGCTCCATCTATGTTAATTTTATAGAAACAACGAGGAGGAGGGTGTCAAAATTATTTACCAACATTTATATGGCTCACATCCTTGTGTATGCTCTTGGGAACAACGAATGGAGACGCAACTACAACAATATACTAGCATCGTGGGGAAGAGTTGGGTTCTCAGGAGGTCTCCCTAACATGGTGCCAACAGTGTGTTTGAGTTGTCTTAATATTTGTGTAGTAGTGTTTTGGGTTGTGTCAGTTTTGTTCTTGAAAATCCTACGAGTGTGTTCTTTCCACACATCCTAGATTAAGAAGCTTGGAATGAGAGTCCAAGCTTTAGTGATGATATCATGGCCTTAGAAGTCTATTCTCCAATTTTCCGAAGTGTTGGTAATATTGAGTCTATCCCTATCAGTTTTCCTGAAGATTGAGGCCAACCCAATCCCACAAGGTAGAGGTGAATGGGCAGAGGTTCAGTAAGTGTTCCATTGTCTCCTCTTATGAACCACATAGATAGCATTTGGATGGGCAACAAAACTTATTTTCAGAATATTTTCATGCAATGCGGGTGATGCAAAAGGTCCTTCCATACCTTATAACCATTTAGATAATCCAACCCTAGGACTATTCGTTTCGCTTCTTTGAGGTTAAATTTGCTTTCTTCGTTTCTTACCCATCTCATTTGGTCAAACGAGGATGATACCAAAATCTTCCTCTGTTCAAAGTGATGAGCCCCAAAAATGGGTAACTTATTGGGATCATTATTGCCTATTATTCTCGATTAATCCACCATTCTTCATATTTTATGCATGCTTTTGAGTATATTTATGTTAATTGCTGAATGAGAATAGTCACTTGACCATGAAGTCTAGTACGTGGTTATTGTAGATTTTTGGACAACTTTTGGACCAAGGTCAAGCATTTATGAGCCAGTTGAGAGCCAAACACGAGGGAACAAGGTTGAGGATTTGTAGGAAGGTTGTTTCCTGCACTAAATGGCCCCTTCTTAGAATTCTTCCCATTAGCTCGTAGTTTAGCAGGCCACCAAAGATGACTCCCAAGGGCAGCCGAGCAACTTTTTGTAAAGTGACTAATCACTTGCAGTTTGAGCAGCCAAGCCCCTTGAGTTCAGGAGGGATGTTGGAGGTCCTCGTAGTGCATAAGAAGGAAGGCTACCAACCTTCATAGTTTACTTTTGGAAAATTTTTATTTCTCACTTTAGTGCTGCTATATTTTTCAGCTCATTTTGGAGCTTCTACTGTAAAACATCTTGTGACATGGTTATTTTCTGAGTAATGGAGATCAATTTCATTTTGCATCAGCTCTAAGATTCTTCTTAGGAGCCTGTAGCTCTTTGGGTTGGGTTCAATCCAAGTGATAGGACCTCCTCTGTGTACTGCTATATGTTTTTTTTGTATTCATAGAATAATTTCTGCTAGTAGATTAAAATTTTGCTTGGTTAACTAGGTCATTTTTGACGATTGAAATAGCTTTTCATGTTTCAGATTGATTTGATAGGTTGGTAAAAGAAAAGATCTTCAAAAAGGCCATCATGCAACCCTTCATCTCACCTCTCCCTGCTCAGGACCATGAGCTCAGACCAAGGTGTCCTTGGTGCCACAAAAACATTGTTCTTGCTTCTTCATGCAATTGCTAGTGTTACATTCTTAGTTGCAAAACTTGGTAGGAGTTGTGATTACATGCTTAGATCCATTCATGGTTGGTTTTCATAGTTTTCTTACATTATTTTCTTCCAATAAACCTTTTTCCATCATGATCTCTGGTATTTAGGTCAAATTAGGTTAAAGTAGTTAGATCTTTGGTTTCCCTAGTCTTCGTTTGATCAGTTTTTGAAAACAACATGCAAAGCACCTGTGATAACTTCCTGCCTACCCTTCCTCCAACAATAAAACCTCCTCAATCCTCTAACTTAGATTCTTGCCTTCATTTTCCACCCCTTTCCCACTTGACCTAATTTCCATACCTTTGTACAACCTTGCTCCTTCCATCCTCTAACAAAATCCAACCACCTTAATCACTCCTCAGCATCATTAACTAGGTCTTAGACCTCCTCACACCCTCATCCAACCTCGATCTCAATTTATCCACCTTTCTTCCACCATCAACAGTCCAAAATCCCCTTTTAGAACATCGTGCAGAACATCGTGTAGAACCCTTGCACACTTCTTCTAGAAGCTCACGAGAGCGGTTTCTCGAGACCCGAACATTGTGAAACTATTTGGAAGGGTGCTAGGGACCCGTTAGGCCCTCTTCTCACCTTACCAACCTCCTTCAAGTGCCCTCGACATTTCCTTTCATCAAATAACCTCTACACAGTCAAAAACAGTTAAAACACATACATAATAATTCTACAAGATTACTCAAAATAACAAAAAGATGTTCCCTTTCAGATTTCACTTCAGAAGTAGCTTAGACACATTCAATTAACCTTCCCAAGAGTCAATGGCATCACTTTCTGTAGCTTTCATCCTACTTCTTACACCAATAGGGTTAGTTGGTAAAACTAGGGTTTGCTAGGGTTTGCATTTCCTTTCAGGTTTTAGCTTCTTTCTACAAGTAGATTAGCCTCCTTTGAGTTAGCTTTCATCCATTAGTTAAAATATTCTTCTAAAATCTCATAGAATTTGGCTTAAGCTCCTAACATAATTGTGCGAGCTAATCAAGTGACAACATGCGGCAAGAGCTAGTACTTGTGCATATAGCACAGACGCTTCCAAGTTTATTACGAACTACTGGGTTCAAAAAAGTAAAGAAGAGACTCCTAGGAGTTGCACTATTATTGTTGCAATACTGGAGCCCTCCACCAAGTCCATGGCAATAGAGTATGCCTAAGCTTTCAAAGTGCTCTCTTCCTTGTAGCCTAGATCCTTCCATATTTTCCATTTTCAATTGTTCCTTACCTAAGCCGAGAAGTCACTTACCATGCATAAACCTTTATTGTTAGTGTCCTTCTTGAGAGTGGATGGATCTTCCCTAATCAAGTTTGGTTATTGCTATGATTTGTCCTCCGAGAATCTTCTGAGGTTCATTGCTCGGATCTCCCATAAGCTTTGTTGTTGGACAATGCTTCTATTTTCCCAAGCAAGATTCCAAATGTGGGAGCCCTTGATAAGCCCAGAAATTTGAATATGATCCCTCTCTTGTCAATTATTTGCATATTTCTATCTCCAAAACTTGGCCCATGACATTGCCAATTCCTTAAGCCACCTCCACCAAAGCTTTGCACCCTAAACCCTGCTGAGGGTTTTAGGATCATGAAGATCCAAACCTTCATGGGCCTTAGGTTTGCAGAGCTTATCCCAAGCTACCAAAGCGAGTTTCTTTTTCTCTTCCCCTTTGCCCCAAAGAAAATTTCTTTGAATGTTCCTAATCTGCTGCATAAATCCTTTAGGAGCACGAAGAGTTGACATCATTAAAATGAGTATGGCCTGCGAGACAACTTCTGTGAGCACAAGGTGCCCTGCTAAATTCAAGGATTTGCATGTCCATTTCCTAACCTTATCATGAAGTTTGTTAATGACCGGATCCCACACTCCCCTGCTTAGATTTTTGTGTGTAAGGGGCATTCGAAAGTACTTAGAGGGTAACTCATCCCTTTGGAACCATAGAATTCTAGTAAGGTTTCTCTTAATAACAGTGTGAGTGTTAAGGAAGAAAAATTTTGACTTTTCAAGGCTTACATATATACCAACAGCCATAGCAATTTCGTTCAATATTTGTTTAAAAGCTTTTGCTTCCTTGACCTTGGGAATTCCCTGCAGCATAGTGTCATCCACAAGTTTTTGGTGAGTTGAAGCAGCTCCATCAATGGTGAGTTTCAAACCCTAAATTCTTCCTTGAGCACTTGCCATTTTTATCGCTCTACCTAGCCCTTCCATCATGAGCACAAAGAGGAAGGAGGAAAGTGAATCTCCTTGTTTGAGACCCCTCGAAGGCATGAAGGTTCTAGAAAGATTGAACCCATAAGCTTTCAACACTGCCCTGATGTAAGACCAACTTAGCTTGTCATAAGCTTTCTCTAGGTCAAGCTGTATGATCATACCATCTTGATTATTTCTCTTAAGAAATTATTAGCAGAAATCAATTTGGAAATGATTTTTTACACCACATTGCATAAATATATGGGTCTAAATTTGTCCGATGTCATAGCTTTTTCCTACTTTAGAATCAAAGATATGAAAGAGGCACTAAAAGCCTTCAAGAACAATCTGGATCTTCTTGAGTCTTCCATGACATCAAGGATGTCTTATTTGACCTTGTTACAGCATGCTTTGAAGAAGTCCACATTGAAACCATCTCGGCCTGGAGCTTTCCCATTTTGCATGTCATTGATAACTTCACTGACCTCATGTTCACACACTAGCCTATTAATAATATGATTGTCTTCCTTTGTTACAAGCTTGGGAATGTACCTTACGAATTCATTAAAAAATCATGACCTATCTAAGAGAGGATCATTTGCAATGCTGAGGAAGTGTTTTACTTGGACAAAATCCATTTATTTGTGGGAGACAACCTCTTTCACTTGAAAATATCTTAGTTTTAAAATTGTTTTATGTGACTTGTGATTCAAAGTTAATTTATGAAAAAACTTTATGTTTCTTCCCCCTTCTCTAATACACTACACTCTTTTATCATTTATTATTCCCAAGTCAAAAATCGTTTATTATGATGTCAACCATGGTCCAACATGGAATTGTGGTAAGGATTGTCTCAATATGAAAATCAACGAACGTCAATCATGTTTATTTTAGTGTTGATAAGATTTATCTTAGGGTTTATATACATTATGTTCATAATATTAGTCCCTTTCGTTTAATATTATTCCATTAGGTTTATAATATCAATCATGGTCAACCATTTTCAATCATAGACAATGATGGCCAACCATGTTTGGTGATTGTC
>APFE030924529.1:0-10891 GCA_000404065.3 Pinus taeda
ATGTTGTACATATCAATTTCTTATTCTCAACCTGAAATATCTTCTCCTTATTCCTTTGCATTCACTACTTCTATCACTATTTAGAAAATATCATGGCTGTAGATTGTGTGAACTAGCTTTATCTCTAGATCATATTCTTGATACCTAGTAATCTAGTTCACTCCCCTTTCACCCAACTCTTGTTGAACAAAAAGTGATCTAACTTCTTGGTGCAAAGAAAAGATAATGCATGATTTTTCAATAAATATGGATGAAAGTGCTTTATCACTTTGTATATTGCATAATCTTGTTTTTCCATGTCAAGGTAGTTAAGTTCAAGTCCTTGCAGACTCATGCTCATGAAATACATAAGTCGCTTGTTTTTCAGATCATCCTTTTGGGTAAGTATATCGACGAGAGAAGTGTCAAAAACAAAGGCTTAGAGAAAAATACCTTTATTGAAGTCCAGATTGTAAAATTAGGGTGCTTCTACAATATTTTGTTTAATACATGAAAACACATCCTTTTCCCTTTAATCCCATTTATAAATTGCATCCTTTTTCACCATCTCCTGTATTGGGTTAAAAATTTGATCGTACTCGAAGATGAACTTGTAGAGGAAATTGATTTTCCCCAAGAAGGACTACATGGCGCTTTTGCTCACCGGGAAAGGAATCTATGTGATTTCTTTGACCATGTTTGGGTCTAACTTAATCCCACTTTTGGCAATAATATGGCCCAAGAGATTACCCTCCGACATAGGGAATATACTTTTCTTTGGATTTAAATATATCTCGTACTTGCGACATTGCTAAATTTTTTTATTTAAGTGGTGTATGTGGTTTGACCTTTGTTTTGAAAATATTGTTACGTCATCAAGACAAACCACTACACTTCATCCAATTTTCCCGCAGAAAGTAATGTCCATAACGTGTTAAAATGTTGCATCAACATTGATTAACCAAAATGGTAATCACTTGAATACGATCATGCCCCACTTTGCGTGGAAGGTAGTCTTAAGTCTAATAGGCTCTAAAACCAAAACCTGGTTGTATCCTGAGTAACCATATAGCAAAGAAAAGATTTTTGACCCAAATATTATTTGCAATATTTGTTTCATGGATGGCATGGGGTAGTTTTCCTTGTCCGAGGCACGATTGAGATTTTGGAAATCGATACACAAGAAGATTTCCCCGGAATTCTTTCTTACTGGGACTAAATTCAACACCCAAGTTGAGTGCCACACTATGTATATGATCTAGGCATCCAGTATTTTCCTTAACTCTTTCTGATTAAGAGGCTAATGTGTTGGATGTATTTTTCTATATTTCTCTTGGAATTTCTTGGGCCCTTCTTTTATTGGTATCACATGCTGGATGATTCACGTGTCATAAATGTTAAGCTCATCATACATCCATGCAAACACATCTTGGTACTACTTGAATAAGAGGATAAAGGCTTGCCTCTCTTATGGTGTATAACAAGTACCAATATTGATGTACTTTGGATATTTTTATGTTCCCAAGTTAATTTTCTTGTGCGACAATGTGGAACTATGGGTTTTGGAATTAGCAGGTCCCTGGAAGCTATTCTATAGGTTATACAACATTTCCAATGACACCACACCATTTGGGATGAGATTTCCTTTATTTTCGCTAGTGGCATCCTACAATGCCTTTTAATGCTCGTCCTCATCGATCAATGCGTCTTTGAACACATCAATGTTTGTCATGAAGCACAATATTTTTTGATCATCATCAATAACGCATAAATTAGTGATATTATCAGAGACAGATGACTTATGCATAATTTCAACAAAAAATCATCCCTCAATGGTGTCAACCTAGCAGCAACATTTGTTGATACATCCACAGATGCATTACACATTCTTGGAACATAAAAGATATTAAAAGCATGGAAATGTTAAATCAGAGGCCATACCTCTTGTTGATAGCTTCTAAGATGAGGTGACACACATTGTATGGTATTGCGTACCTGTCACACCACAATTTCTAGGTCACCTACCACTTTCAAGATGGAAATGTTGAGGTCAATGGCTCTTTGCAAGCCTAAGATGAGTGTTTCATATTCTGCAGTGTTTTTCATGCACTCAAATTCCAAGTGGCTAGAGATCAATTTCTTTCTATGTAGTGGGTTTATTAAGATGCAACCAGCCCTAGAGCCCTCCTGCATTTTGGAACCATCAAAGTACAAAGTCCACATATCATATGTATAAGGAATGAGAACTACAGTAGTACTATTATTACTAGTGCTGCTAATTGTACAAATGTCATTTTCACCAGTTGGACTAGGAAGGAGGTCGAACTGTTATTTGGTGGGACTAGGGATGGTTCTGCAAGATAGTGACCCAATTCAGTTTCTATGAAGAAATTTTTGAAGATAAGTTCTGTGAAAGCCATCGGTTCATTTTTTTCATTCAAGGGAGTGATAGTACGTTTCATGTATCTTTCTAAATTCCCTCAAATCTGATTATTTCTGCCCTTATATGGAAGCCTTAAATGTGATTGGTCCATAGCAAATTACCCTTGTAGCTTGTTGGACCAGTCTCTTCTCAACAACACTACATATACTTCCGGGATGTCGATAATCACTATGTCAATACATTGGTGGACTCGCTCATCAAATGATAAATGGATGATCACATCTCTGAGTTCACCAATTGCATGGACATGATTTTTGTCCAGCTGAATAATCTATGCATTTGTTTTGTTCCATTTTGCATTGATTTTCTTGGCGATAGATAATGGCATTATGTTCACCGATGCATCAGAATCAACCAAGCAATTGTGTGCATTGAAATTAAATATTTCAAAAGTTAATAGAAAAGGGGGGCATAGTGTATTTGCATCCATTCTTAAAGCATTAAGTACAGACTCGAGGGAACTAGAAGACATACCATATCCCTTATCAGAAGAAGCATCATTAGATGTGTTGGACTACCCAAGTGCATGTAATAGGATGTCCCGCTAGCTCATGATATTTGTTAGCCCAAACATTGAAATGTTCATATGAACCTTCTTCATGTTGTCAACTATGTTGTAATCTACAATGGGAAGGATTGCCAAAATGTCTGGGGATGTAACTTGGTTTGTGACTTCCAGAATATCGGTCTTATTCATACAATTTCATGAAGCACTTTTCATTGTAGCTAGGTTCCAAGACTTGCTCTTGGTGTTTTGTGTTGAATTAGCAAGTGGAATGATCTTCCTTAACAGTTTTTCCTTGATTTTCTACTTTGTCAACTCTGGTGCGGTAGCCAACCCTTGGCTTCTCAAATTATACCAGTTGGTCTGCTTCTAGTCCAGACCATTACTCGAAGGTTGTTTATCAAAAATACTCTTTTTGGGCTGTGAGTATGTGGTTGAACATGTTTAGCGTGTGCCCCACACTCAGAGTGTCTTCAGTTACAACAACTTCTAGCTTTTCTTATGTAGTCTTAATCTTCTCCTCATACCACGTCAACAAGATGCAAAGAAAGAGTGCTCATGGCCTGATTCCATTGTGAGCATGTTTTCTCGAAATGATATTATTGATGATATGAATTCAATACAACATTAGAGCTCTGCGCAGACTTAGTGGGTTGTTCGCTACTACTTTTGGAAGTTGTGGTCCTTCTAAACATGTTGAACCTAGGAGGTTTGCTGCTCATAGTGGTATCGCTTGATTATTTCTTATTATTCCAACTCATTTGACAAAATCTTGACAATACGGGTCAATCTCTCAAGATAAACAATTTATTTCTTGTTGGCCTTACTTACAGAGGTCTGATACCTTTTACCTATGTCATTGTAGTCTTTAGCTGGTTCATCATCTGAAATGACTCCAATCATGTGCAAGTCCTTCTCAATTGTGATTTCCTCTCCATAATTTTTGGTTAGTGTTTGTTTCACAGTTCTCTTTACAAATTGCACAATTTTGGTCAGCAAGGCAGAAGTGTAATAATCAGTGGTGATGGAGTCATGAGGTTTAGTGTTTGTAGAGAACTTGTTTAAAATGCAGTTAAACCTATGATTAAAATATTTCAATTTTTCCTTTCTCTCCATCTTGAGACTACCCATCTCTTTCAATAACATGGCAGGGGTCTTGTCATCAACAAATTTATTAAGGATTTTTTTTCTTAAACCCCCTCTAATTCTAGATGGAATTCGAAGGAAGAATATGAACCACAGAGTTTCTCTACCATCTAAGGTACACAGAAACAGTGTACATGCAACATCATGATAGCATACCTCACGTGTCTGCATATGTAGGTAGAATTTGTCTAAATGGTCCTCCACCTTTACTGCTTTGTTAGGCTCATACTTCATTAGGATATATTTTGGATGCCTTGGCATCTTGTGTAACAAACTTGATAGTGCAAGTGGGCCTTGAGACATCCATTCCAGATCTTGGTATGCCATGTCATCTTTGTTGTCTCCCCCTTATTATTGAGAGTCTTGTTAATCTTCTTCTTAATATTATTCTTCTTCTCCACTTAGCCCATGGGGAGTATCGTCTTAGAACACTACATTATCATTGTCACCATATTCAAAGGTTGTAGGTTATTTTAGCTTTTCTTTATTTTCTTCATAGTTTGCTAACTCTTCAAGGATGGAGAGAAACAACTCTTCAACTATTGAAACCACTATCCCAATATGGGTGGTTTGGTTCTCCTTGAAAAATAAGGAAGATTCTTTATTCCAAGTATCAGTCCAATACCTCTCACAAACTTTCAAGCGCTAGGGCAGATAGCCTAGAGCTGTTCATATGTGAGTTTGTAAGGTTTTGCATTCTCAGTCTGAGAAGAACTACCAACTTCAAGAACGCACACAGGGTAGTTGTTGGGAATATTACTACCCTGACTAGAGGAAGTAATATTGGGGTTGGTGGGGTTCTCAGCCATAAAATTCTTGTTTCCCTCCTTCTAAATCCGAGAATGTTGACAATGTTGGACCCACCAACATTCAGGGGACCTCCCTGATGTGAATTCCAAATTATACCTCACACCATTTGGTGTAGGAGTCCCATTTGGTATAAAGGCCCAATTGCCAAATCCTTAAATATTTTCCTTGGCTCTAAATATCAGCAAGAAAGAGGGATGTAATGGCGTCTTCAAAAAGCAAGAAGGTGTGTCTGGTGAGTGTTTAGTTGTAAATGTGTCAAGGTTTTTCCACTATAAAGAGGGGAGAAAAGTGAGCCTCTAAGTGAGAGGTAGTAGTACCACCCAATAAGAGACACACATGAACTACAAGGATCCATTTAACATCTAAGGAAATAGTCCATAGAGGATTCGACAGTTCTTACAACCAAAAAATAAAGAAAGATCTATCTAATATCCTATGAAATAGTCCACAAGGATGGGAGAACAATAACAACCATTACGACACATTCCCAACAAGATAAGTACTAAAATAACTGAAATAATTCAACTATCTTAGCACATGTCAAAGCAAACATGAAATACAAACATCCACAAAATAGTCTTACAAACATTCATAATCCATGGATGAAGAATGTGTTGGCCTTGAAGTCTTCTGTTATTAAGTAAAAGTTACAAGACACATATTTACAATGTACATCACTAGCTCCAGCAGTGGAGCATTGGAGCCACTCCTTGCTCCTCAAAGAACTAGCTTATCTCTTTGTTACCTTGCTGGAGGAGCCAAGGTGAAAAAATCCTTTGCTCATACAATGAGGGAGTATATATAACCAAGGGTGACTCTTTGATTACCCCCATAACTGTTTGACTTCCTATGACTTTTCAACATACATGACCCTTTACATTCCATGTGTTTCCTTTGGACTTCCACTTTACAATATATTTTCAATACAATATATATGCTCCCCAATAGTTATGTGGAATTTGACCACTCATGACACAACATGACATGACACTATTGACATGGACTGCTTGATGATGTCACAGTGTCAAGCCACTATTGTTTTTTAGTGTTGGATGTATTCTTAAAGATGCTTTCTTTTCACCTCCACATGGTTTGCTGATAAGGAATCTTCAATGGTCTCATGTCTTGGATATTGGTCACAAACTAGTGTCCCTTCACTTTCTCTTGATTGATTAACTTGTAAGTTCAGCTACAAGAGAGTATTTAAGCATCGTCCTCTCCTTATTCTATTTCTCCATCATCTTTCCATGACATGATAGGGTACCCGTTCCGGCAATTCACTCATGACGAGATGACACCAATCTTAAAATCCCCTAGTCTAAGATGATACATTCTAATCCACCAACTGAGCTCAAAACAAGTGAAAGGTTTGGAAGGGGGACTCAGTGACTACATTGTCTATAGTTCCAATAGCCAGAGGAAAATATTGAGCTCTAAGACTATGCACTACATAGCTTAGGTAAGTCTGAGGGACAAGACTGTGTAGTTCCTAGAGCCAGTGGGACACGTTTAGAGAATGGACACTGGAAGAGATAATGTTGCAATCCTGGGAGCCAAGGGAGTTTGGGCTACTACACAGTAGTGTAGTTCAAGGGCTCGGGGGATGAGATTGAGGCTTAAGGATGAGAAGTGCATAGTTTAAGTTGAGCTAGGGACATGATTGCACAATTATGGAGGTCAAGGCCTGGCCTTGGGCACAAAAATTGTGTAGTGCAGCAGTCTTGGGAGGCAGGAACTGTGCATCCTACAGTTCCAAGTAGAAATCTCATGGCTAGAGGACTGAGACTGTGTAATGTGTAGCTCAGGGGAGACGCAGTGAAGCTAGGTTGCTCGATCGGGATTGTTTTTCGAAAATGGTTGTGTGGGATCGATGAGCTCGATGTGAATGGGGATGAAATTTGACTGTAATCACACACTTATAAGTTGAAATGACAACAACAAATAATCTCCCTATGTGCAACAACTTTACGAAAATTACGACACTTAAGATAGACTTTGGGATGACCATGACGACACTTGTGTGACAATGCTTAGAACTTTGTGAATGAGTATGAAAAATATTTACATAGTTAGAACAAATCATATACACAAAGATAGACCCTTGAAACCATCATAATAGCTAATACATATTGCTTCATAGCCAAACATGCCAAAAGACGATAATTTACCCAAAATGCAAAAGGGAACAAAGCTCTTCAAGAAATCTCAAGAAATAAGCTTTGGTGTTTGTGACAACAATGTACAAGAACAAGGAAATCTCTAAAATTGAGTGTAATACAAAATTTTGAAGGGTGTTGTAGGAGCTACAACATATTGCTAGGCTTAATCAAATGCACAACTTAAATGAAATAAGGTTATTTCACCAAAGATGTAAACCTTTAAGTTCCTCAACAATCTTTCTTCTTGAAGATAATTTTCTTTCCTTCTACTACTAGTAAAACATCTCCCCCGGAGTCAATGCTCTTTGATCTCCTGCATTTTCCTTCTTTCTTCTGTATGAGGTTTGATCTTATGGACCTATTTTTAAATATGAGCCTCTTCATACTCCACAATTCTACTGCAACTCATCTTCTTCTCACAACCTAAAGTGTTGTCAAATCCCCCTAGAACCATGTTGGCTGCACATTGCTATCTCTTATAATGTTGATACATTTGAAATAAACATATTTATTATTATTGTAATCAGCAGGGGTACTTGACCATAAATTCAATATTCATATGCACCCCTCTAATTATTCCTTTAAGCTATCTACATCTGACCTATTTGGCCTCACTTGAGGCCATTCTATTCTTTCAATGAAGAGGAATTGAGGATCTACTGACCCTAAGTATATTATCCCATTTTCTCCATAGCATCTTTGTTTGTTGAGTCCTGATAGAAGCATTACTTTCCATCTTCTTCCTTGCCCTTATTTGGGTTATCTCTTCGCTGTGTAGGGTTCGAGGGAACTTCTCCTTCACCTCCTCTTTCTTCACCCAAGTCCACTTGTTGCCCCTTTTATTTTTCTGCAATGGAGAAATACCAGGCCTAGAACTTTCTTTTCTCGGTCAAGGTGTACTCTTATTACTGTTTCCATTTACAAAGAAATTCACAACAAGAATAAGAGGGTCATTCTTCTTAAGTCTCTTCTAATTTTTCTTAATTGATGAGTTATACCTTAGTTTATTTCCTTCTCCTTTCTTCAAGCTTCCTTTACTCATAGCACTGAGAGAAACCTCACAATCCTATGATACATTATCTATTTTTGTTTTCAATGATCGAGATACTACATTTTCACACATATGCTGAGAAGCATGCTTCATTTTCTCATATCTGTAGCTTGTTTCATTGTGCCCAAAATTTCCATAGTGTTAGTATTCAACATTACTTAAGAGTGGGGAAAAAGAATTTTTATATCTGACATCCTTCTTACCATGTGCTCTCTTGCTACTTCCATTCTCAAGTTGGGGCATCTCATGCATATTTGAGTGGCAGCTACTCAACACACTTTGTTTTCTTGCGATCCATTTACATCCTATGTCTTTATGCCGATAATTGTTGCAAGAACAACAATAACCATTAAAATGATTGTGATAGATGATAATAACTTTTCTTTGATAGTTTTGTCCCTGAGCTGGTTAAGACCTTTGTTGGTTCTTCATTTTCTCTTTTTATCCACTTGAATTTCTTCCTTGATCAATTCTACTATGTTGCTACCTATTTTGACTATTCATCTCTTTTCTTTGATGACGCCTCTTTATTGTATCTTGTTGTTTCTACTTTCCTCATTGTTGTTCTTATCGAACACCCTCTTTTCCTTTATCAATATTGGATTCTTTGACTACACCAACTTGTTTAGTTGATTCTTTGACCTTTTCCTTTTTGGAGATTGATTCTTCATTGAATCCAAAGCTAACCTTGTTGAAAGATTATCTTTGTTTGGCAAGAATTTCATCCACAATTTTAGAACCCCCTTTTTGCTTCTGATATTGAGACAACTTATTATCTACCCTTTTTAGGTCATGTCTCAATGAGACTATTTGAGCTTCTAGTCTCTCAGAGTGAGCTTCTTTCTCAGAAGTTGATTTGTCAGGCATTCATTTGATATGTTGGATTTCTCTTGTTGATCATTAAGATCAACAATTATTTTTCTCAACTTATCATTCTCAAGCGCATATTCTCGCAATTTATTTTCTTTCTTGCGATTTTATTTTGAAATCTCCTTGATCTCATTTAGATATGATATCAACTTTCTCCTTAAATAAATATTTTGATCTAGATTTATCTCCTCACTATCAAATGTGTTGGTAGAATCATCATAAATATATACATCCCTTTCTTTATATAAAGAGTCATCCATTGGTGTAAGAAGTATTCCATCTTCATCACTATTGTGGATACTCCTATTCTCTTCAGGGGATATATTCTCTTATTCTTCATATGATCCCTTATTTTCTATTGTTACAAATGTAATTTTATCTTCATAACTACTAGATGCATGGCTAACTCTATCTTCAAGTGATTCACATGAAAATCTAGATAATGTTTGACCTATTTCTTTGAATTTATCACAAATCAATATCTTACCTTTAGAGAATCATGACCTCTCTTTTCATTATTATTCTTCATGATCAATAGCTTGTTCATTAGGAGGAAGATCTTCAAAATTTATTGAACCTCTCCTTTGGGATTTATTCTTCCTCTTTCTCCTTATCTTCTTGTCTTTATCACCAAAAATAGCTTCTGCAGAGTCTGGTTCACTATGTGAGCAACAAGGTTCACTAACCATTTCATGAGTCTTGTGACTATCTCCTCAGTACATATATTCCAATATATTTAGAATTTTTTAGTTATCTCACAGTGACTAACTTGAATAACATCTGACCTTGGCATCCCTTTCATGATCATATTTTTGGCTTCAACATTGAACTCATTCTTCTCTCCATATTCCATAAATAACTAAATGTCTTCATTGATGAAGATTAAATGGGCTTCCATTCTAATCTTCGAGATCTCATAGTCTGATCCATTAAAAAATGGAACTCCTTCTAATGTTAGCCAAACTTGATTAACAATTATTTCCTTTTCATCTACCTTCAAGATGTTAAATTGTTCCCGAAGGAACTAGGCTCTCATACCAATTTTTGGAAACAATGTTAAATAATAAGAGGGGGGAGTGAATCAATATTTAGCTTAATTTAAACTTTTATGCTAATTTATATGTTCATTCAAACTTGTACTTCCATATGTGATCACCTACTATCATAACATGTGCAAAAAATGAATAAATAAACACATAAACACAGACAGCAAGGGAATCACATAAGACACCGAGGTTTAACATGGAAATCCTTTTGGGAGAAAAACCACCAAATATTTGTTTGTATTATGATGTAAAATACAAAATCATACTCTATTTACATTATAATTCCTTGTGAGACACGACTCATAGAAAACACCAATTCCCTTAGATTGTTTGTTAGCACCCACTAGAAGGAAGCACCAAATCTCTTCTTTTGTAGACACCTGATCAGCTTACCAGAAGCACCAATTGAAGTATTACATTCATGGATTTTTTACAAGTACCAAGTTACAACTTCTTGGATTTATGCAAGAACCCACATATAGGAGGAGCCAAACCCCAAGCTCTACTCCTGTCAGCAAGATTACGTTTATGTAATGATTAAATATGCCAAATAATGTGATTAATTAAGTTATGGCATTAAACGTATTTAAATAAGGATTTGGATACAAATACATATAGAATAATGTTAATCAATTATAATTGTTAATGGACTGATTATAATTGATTGAAATAATAGCAGTAATAAATTTCTTGAGAGCCGAATTTTGGCTGTCAAGAAATCTGGACAGCCAAGTGTCGGCTGCCCTAGGATTGGGGCTGAAATTTAGCTGTCAATTGACAGCCAAATTTCGGCTGCCATAGGATTGGGACTGCTATAAAAGGGCTGAGTCTCCAAGGCTTGCAATCACTCAGAAAAAATTAGTCTGCTCCATTGAAGACTTG
>APFE030924531.1:1392-21521 GCA_000404065.3 Pinus taeda
ATATATTTTAAGAAAGAAGAGAGGGTATTCTCTGCACCAACAACCATCAAACTAGATGTATTAAAAAAATGTTTGATGAGGGCATCCTTAGAAGTTGGACGGTGATATAACTTCAGATGGTGTTCATTTACTAGGAAGGAATTACAATTTTCATCTACTATAACCAATTTGACTGTTCCATTATCGAATACAGTGTCCACTTCATAGGGTCCCATCCAACGAGTGCAAAGCTTTCCTTTAAAATCTTTGAACCAGGAGTCATAGAGAAATGCTAGTATCCTATATGAAACACCTTACTCTTGATAAATTTATCATGCCATTTCATTCTTTGTTATTGGATAGCAGTAGTTTTCTGGACAACTACTGAATGAATCTCGTCTAACTCATTAAGTTGTTCTAGCTGGTGTTTCTGGGCCTCTGATAAGTCTAACCCTGTTACACTAAAATTTGTCACCATGACTATCTCAAGTTAATATGGCTCCATCAATAGTCATATTATCCTCCTTGTCAAGCCTTATACCTCTGCTCTCCATGTCAAACTTCAAAAAAGAGAGAAAGTCATTAAAAATCATGTTTATCTCTGGGTACGCAGGTTCTCTCTACCTTGCCTGCGTGTACGCATCCCAAGCTTATTGTACCTGTGTACTTGTACACTCTGTAAGCCAAGGGATGAGTGCGTACTCCTATAAAGGTCAAAAGGCGCGAGTTTCATCTAAAAAAAGTTACTTTGGGTCACTTCTAGAGCTTTCTAGAAGAGTGTTTGACGTGTATTGAGCGCCTCCAGATGGTTCATGCATCCCTATGATAGAGGAACTTATCCCATCAAGAGAGGAGCTACCCCATCCAAAAGAGGGAGTATCCCATTGATGTTGGAACTGAATAACTTCCTCTAGAACACTATAAATACAGGCATTGGGCCAGAGGAGGGGAAGGTTGAAAGCTGAACATTCCAAAGGGTAAATGCTGCTGGAATTAGGACTTCCATTGTTAACTTGTGAGGAGAGATTACCATCCTTTCTTGTTGCCATATTGGAAGTGGGTGAGCTTGTCAAAATAGAGGAAATCTCTTGTTGGACCCTGGGAGGAGCTTGCACAACACCAAGGCTCAGGTTGTAATGGTTCCTTTTTTGTTTCCTTAATACAAATAAGTCCATTCTTCTCAATGATTTGTTGTTAATGAATTATTTCATGTAATCCTTGGTCTATATGATGAATATGCTTTGTTTTATGAAATATTCAGGTGTTGTGTAATCGTTTGACTGTTAGTGTATGCAGGTCTTAAAGTGAAGGAGGAGCTCATCTGGATCAGCAAGGCTCGACTGCTACAACAAGCGTTGGATTTGAGGTAGGATCGAACAACACTTGGTTTCTCATAGAATAATGTATGTTTAGAGAAGCATTGCTCTTTTTTGTCTTGTTTGTCACTAGAGAGTCTTAGACTCCTAGGGAGGTTAGGTTTGTCCGCAAAAATAACTCTTTCCGCATGAAAAATCTATATAGTGATTGCTGAGAATTTGAAGATGGAAATATAGGGTTTACATCAAACCCTAGTAGATGCTAGTCATGATGTTGACTAAGCTATGCTTGTTTCTAATTATTGAAGCTCATGTATGGAATCTTAGTGAGGATTCTAACATATGTATTTTGAAAGTTGTTAGATTCATTGATTTGATTTGTTTCTAGGGTTTTCTATATGAGGACTCTTGTCATTGAAAGAATATTGAAACCTTAGATATAATGAGTTTGATAGCTTGTTGAGTTGTGGATGTTATTTATAGTTTGTAACAAAACCTGGGCAAGAAGTTGAAGTATTGAAGTATAGTCTCTTTTTTATTATGTTTGTAAATTTTTCCGCTATTATAAGTTTCTGTTATGGCTAACTTCATGCTTCTATTTTGGTTGTACTTGCTATCTAAATTGTGCAGGTAGATCATTTTCAATTTGGTTAAGATGATCGTAAAGTAAATATTATACACATGATATATGAATGACTCTGATAATAAGGATGGAATCCATGAAAGATTCCCTGATGTCATAAAGAAGTAGTAGAACTCCCTAAGTTAAGAAATAATCTAGATGAAATCTCCCTAGGATAAGATGATGGTTGAGAATATTCTTTGTACATGAATGATTAGATCCTCTATGTCTAAGAGGGAGTGATAGATATATTTATCTACTCCATGTTTCATGCAATAGATCAGGACTAACAACCATAATTTTTAGTGAACGCCATGAGTGAGAAAAGGAAATTGGAGAATGTATTCTGAGGTGTTGCTAAAAGAAGGATAGCATGATTTAATTGAAGAATATGTTGTTGCATATGAGGTAGGAAAGAAAAATGTATGATTGAATAATCTTCTATCAAAGATTCGGTTAATAGTCCTACTATGGAAAGTTGAGAAGCAACATCAAGTTATTTGGAAGACCCTGGATGTTTATATTTGATTATGTACATATGAAAGTATTATTGATTGGGATTGGGTTTGTATAGGTGAATCTCTCAAAGGTTTTGATAGCATGCTGGTTACCAATCAGTTTGATTGGGAGAGATTAGTTATCCTTTATCTTTTGGATCAAGGGTGTTGAGGCTTTGTGAGTGACACATTGTCTAGGAGGACATCTCGACAAAACTTTGTGTTTTTGTCTGGGTCCCGAAGTTGGAAGAGTGGCTTTGGTCATTGAGATCTGAAACACACCTGGATTTATAGGTTGATGGTTAACAAGTAATCCTGATGGTATCTAGAGAGCCTAAAAGCTTGATTCCATCTTATTCCCACCCATATATATTGCCCTAGTCAGGAATCTAGTCAGTGGCATTGTAGTGCCTAAATTGTGGAGAGACGAATGGATAGATTTCCTTGGTTAGGAATCTATTCCATGGCATTGTGATGCCTAAACTTCTTCATAGATGATGCATTGAGATATTATATGTACCTCTATGATTATATGTAAATATGAATACTTCCCTAGTTAAGAGGGAGTGTTGGAAAATGTAACTAGGTTCAGTCTTCATCATTGTACTTGAGTCAAATGTAATATATTTGTCAAAAGAAAGTGAAAATAATTTTTGTTATTAATTTGATTTGACTTATTAAATAATGGGTTTCATGCTTGGGTCAAATGTATAGGTCAATCCTCCACTGTAGGCTTTAGGTTATTGTCAAAATAAATTTGTGAAGACTCATCCATCTATCGAAGTCTCCTTGTTGTTGAAAGGATCCGCATCAAGTCGAATTCCATAAGGAGATCACATGTCGACCTACATAAACTAATGAATATGCATGTCGACTAATAATAATGACATGAAATTTCATGTCAACTTGTTTAGGATATACAAACTATTATATATACCTAGCTGAAGTCTTCGCATTACACATAGAATTTCACATAAGATTTCAAAGAACAATTTTGGTACTATTACAGGACACAACAAGTTTGGATTTTAGAGAATCTCCTTTTCGGTGATCATATTAAATTATGGATATACTTTCATAGGTATATATAATAAAAGGTTCAGATGTCTCAGAGTATTCAATGTTGGTTCAGTTTGATGTTATTTTAAAAGGAAGATATTGTTTATATCCCAGAGATAAACTTGCATTGTAGGATTTGGTGTTGTCACAATGATTCGGTGCTCTCACCATAGTGATATCATCTCAGTGCTTGGATTAGTTGGATTGGTTTCATAAGTATCACAAGAATACATGAAGGGGATCTAATTGGTTGCAAAGGTGATCTCTTCAAGGTCAAGTATGAAGAATATTGACTACTACATGAGCAATGGAATTGAATTCTAAACAGATCGAATTGATTGATGGAGGTAATCTCGAGTCTAGTTTGTAAGGGTCTTGGTCGTCTCATCTTGAATCTAATGAAGGAAGAATTTGTGACTCGGTTTTCTCCTCAAGGGTGACTTTTCGCTGGTAGCGTGCCTATATATAGTGTTCTCCTATTTTGTTGCTTGGTATTAATCTTGATGATAACAAATGAAATTAAGAAATATAAGACTAATAATGAAAAACATCATAAGTTAATGCCATTAAGAAGGAAAATCATTTAACTTCCATCTCCAACAATTTTCCAACATAGACCCTCAATGGCATCTTTGCCTGTAACAATATAACAGGAGGAGAGACAAATTTCCTCTTGCCTAGATTGATTCCTATTATCAGAATCCACACTCCTAAGAACTCCAGAAATAGAAGGAAGAATCCTTCCCCATGCTAGTTTAGATCATTGGCCATTTCTTTGAAGATTCAACTCCTAGGTACTCCTAAGAATAGACCCTTCAGGTTTGAAGCCTTCTAGCTAGACCATCCATATTTAAAAAAAAAAAAAGGAATGGTGGAAAATAAAATTTTATATTTTCAAATAAAATTTGATCATTAGTGAGTTCTAAGTTATTACTACTCCCTATGTTTCCTGTTCAAGTTGCTATTTTGGTCGTGTCATCACTCATTGTGATGAGTCATCAGTAAAATATCTTGATCACCATCTCAGTCTCATCTCATGGTCAGTCACGTTTCAAGGTCCATATCATCAGTTTCATACTCCATTAGGTGTCATTATTAAGGTCAAGTGATCAAAATGGTAAAAAGATTCATCATCACCTAGGCCATCATAATGGGAGTAGTAATAGGGAAAATTGTTCAAGGAGATTTCAGCTTGTTTCAACATCCTCATTCATACTTCATATACCTCCCTCAACCCTCCCTCATAAATCCCCTCATTTCATCTAAAACCCCCTTTTCCTTGAGAAAATCCTTAAATCCTAATTCAAAACCCATTTTTCCTAGGAAAAACTCATATTTAACTCTAGCAATATTCCATATTTAAATTCCCAAATTCTGGCCTTATCCCAAAGTCCCATCGCTCAAGCCACATTTCCATTGTTTATACATTAAAAATCTAGCTTAACATCTGAATTAGCTCTCCAGTCACTTCATTGGCTGTGAGACTTTTGAGAGAGCCCTCTCTGATTTGGTAGGGCTAGATGCCAAGTCTAAAGATTGGTTTGAGGTTACCTCCGTGGCTTCCTTCCTCAGCCTCGAGACACTGAGAAGTGCTAATAGAAAGCATGGGAAAGATAGGAGGAGAAGTTGTGGTAGAAAAAAATATAGGATCCAATGGTTAAAACGTGGGGAATGCAACACGAAGTTCTTCCACAAATCCATGATTCAACATAGAAGAGATCTAACATGATCCTCTCACTTAAAAAAATATATGTTGAGGTGATCTACTCCCATGAGGATATATCTATGGAGCTCAAGGCATTCTTTGGAAATCTCTTAATGAATCCCAACATGGGTAGGACCACAACAATTCAGCAAATTGTTCAAAATATTCCCACAATCCTGAATGATGATCATAAAAAAATGTTTCTTAAATAAATCATTGTGCAAGAGGTAGAAGAAGCAATGATGTCAATGCCCTATGGAAAGGCTCCTAGGCCTGATGGCTTCACCACTGATTTTTTCAAAGCTTGTTGACCAATAGTAAATGAGGAAGTGCATGCTATAGTAGATGATTCAAGGAGAGAAAAGGTAGTGTTGGGTGCCCTTAATGCTACATTTTTAACTCTCATTCCAAAGGAAGAGGGTATAGACTCCTCAAAAAGGTATCACCCTATAACACTCTGTAATGTTATATACAAGATCATCTCAAAAGTTATAGACAATAGATTCAAACCTTTGCTTCCTCTCTTAGTTTCTCCAAATCATTATAGTTATGTTGAAGGAAGGAAAATACTAGAAAGTATAATTTTATCCCATGAAACTATACACTCTCTCAAAATCTCTAAGAAACCTAGGTTGCTAATGTAGCTTCATATGTCAAAGGCATTTAATAAATTAAGCTATGAATATATGAGGGAAGTGATCAAAGCCTTTAGCTTCTGTTGGCTTAGTGGGTCCTGACCCAGGTTCAGAGTTAGTTTTCTAAACAAATCCCTACACTATTGGCCCTTTCGGCGTCAAACCACGGAGCGCAGACTGAAGTCTCACCCAGAGCAGTATGAGGGGATACTGGAACCAAGTTTCCACACCTAGAGAATAGTGTAATGTCATTTTATGCCCTAAACCTTCCTTCACGTAGATCGATAAGACTTTAAGGCTTATCGATATAACTTCCTATATCCAACCTCTAGACCTTCGTGAAGGTCTACGACTGTCTTTCGTAGACCCTAAATAGGTGAATTGACCACTTACTCGCTTCTGTGATTACTTGTGAGTATGTATTTACCCAGATTGGCTTAAGTGTTTGATAAATTTAACATTCAATAAGGTATTCTTCGCGTAAACAGTTACCATACTTGCATTCATATAACAATATAAATCATGTAAAATTGTGCATCAATACAATATTGATTCATAATGCATCATTTAGAACAACATCAAGTGCATTCATTCATAATAGAAGTAAATAGACAAAACACAAGAATTTCTGGAATAATCTCTTTATTAATACTTCGGTTATGCTTACAGACTCAAGACTTCCCTACGCACTCAGCTTTAGGGGTCCGCGCACTCAACTGCGGACTCTACTCTAGGCCTATGCACACAAATATGTAGATCCTTCCTTCTACTCTAAGACTTCTTCTCTCTTCCTTCTATTGACCCATTACATTCATCTTCTTCATTGCTTACTTCCCTCCCTTAGACTCTCTAAGACTCTCCTACTTATACAATCCCATGGTCCACAGACCATGGGTAGATCTATAAAAGTTGACACAAATTACATAAAAGAAGGGTAAAAGCCTTTATGACACTTTACTATCTACGCGCTCTGCAACCGTTGGGTGTGGGTTTTTACCTATTTTCTGCACATTCTTTCTCCAGTTTTGACCCTTCTGTCCTCCAGGCCTGTGACTTTACATGATCGATTTCCCTATTTTCTCACCTTTATAGCCCGTTGTACTGTCATGCTACTTTGCCATATTTTACTGAGTAATACGATGCTTTATTCCTTTTTGTGACTAATTGGGAGAGTATTGAAGATGTATTTTTGGAATCTCTTCTTCTTTTCAGGTGATGGCTCGTGAGAACAAAGCTATGAAGCAGATAGGCAGCGCGGATTAACTACAGAGAATGGTAAAGTAGCTCATTATTACACATTGGATGTTATTACAGGTTGCTGTTACACATTAGATGTTGTTACAATCTGTTGTTACCTATTGGATGTTGTTATAGGATACTGTTACACTACGTGCTGATACAAGAATCTGCTATTATGCCAAAAGTGTTATTGCCAGCGATGCCATGACATCCTGAACCGTTATTCACTCGATGTTGTTGCATAGAAGCTGGTAAATGTGGGTACTATTCCACATAACACCTGTCAGCAGTAGGGATTTTTTATTTTGAAAGCAACAGACCCAAGCGGTTGCAATCCTAACTATTGTATGTTTGTATTTAGAAATAGGTTGTAACTACTTTTATTTTTTATCAGCATGAGAATTATGAAATTCTCATGACTTATCTGTTTCTAATTTCAGGAAGTAATAACTATAAGGGAGCTCGATTTTTCATGTAAAAGGACATGGCATATAGAAAAGTATTGTTACTCTTCTTCTATAATTTTGACTTTATTTTTAATATTAATCAACAAAATGATGCTATTACTGCTCTTCATTTGATTCATTAATTACTTTTGGGTTACTCCTACACCCTGCTGAGGAGGAAGGGCCCTCCTCTTTGGCAGGGATTACAATGACAAAAGTAGTGTACATTCTTGTTTAGCTAATTGATTTATGGTTTCTTGTTGTTGCTGTACAAATTGTGGATTACATTCGCTGCTATTTCCATTTATATTATGTTGTTACACAGAGTTAATCAACAAAATGGTAGTAACCAACTGGAGTAGATATTAGTTCCTGTGTGGCACGCCTTTACTTTGATAGTTGCGAAGTGTGATTAATTTTGTAGAGTATTTTTATGTCTACATTAATGGTTTGATTTAGCAATTTGGTTTAGTGACACCTTTTGTTGTTTTTTGCATTTTCTTATTCTCGGTTGTGGTGTATCGGCACAAACAGTGGAAACTCCATTGAAACAACAAGACCTACCCTGGGTTGACAATTAAATGTTGCAGATTTGGTAAATTAAGATTAATTAAAACAACACTAAAATGATCACAACTTGTTGAGACTTTTCTCTTTATACAACAAAACATAGGTTTTCTGCCCCAAAACTTGGGCGTTTGCCCCAAAATTGACCCTACGGGACCCTGTCCCAATAGGCCCCCAATACAAATATTGTGACTCGACCTCGAGTCACTCTACTGGTGTAGATATCTTACTATGGAGACCTCCCAGATCTACTTGTGCCACTTCTACATCAACCGCGCTTTGTGTGGCTGCCTGTTTGATTTTCTCCACTAGCTGCTCTATTGCTGGTCTTGCACTGTCTTCCTTGATTTTTTGCTGCATTCGCTATAGGATTTCCAACTTCTCGTCAATGGCGGTGGAGATAACATAGGCCTCATCCAGCCAAGGCCCCAATCTGGTCTTGAGGACTACCTCTTTTTGCTATGATGATTCCACCTATTCAAGAAACTATTTCACCTATTACAGCTTGGCCAATCGTTGTGCCATAGCGATGGTGCACACCGCCGCTCTCGCTTCATCATTTTGTTGCTGTAATTCATGGGCCTTTGTGTTTAACCTCTATAGGTTAGGATATTCTTATAGAGTTGTAACTAATTCCATGTATTGCTCGAAGAGCACAGTGCAGTCCACCACCGTGGTATCTAATGCTGAGACTCCATCCTTTACAGCAACTTCACGTTGTTCTCTAATCTCTAGCGGAGTTGAAGGTTGTGACTTCAACTCTAACTCTGTGACTTTCAAGTTCAATTCCAACTGAACCTTGGTCACTTCCATCTTTACATCGCGCATACCTGTAGCCAACTTTCTCATCTTCACCTCCAACGACACTTCCTCCGGGATATGCAGTTTAGGGATAGTTCTACATGCCTCAGCCACCACAACTGCAAGCTGGTCATTCTTTGCATGAACTTTCTTCTGTGCTTCCAGTGCTACTGATTTCTCCATAAACATCTATTCGTTGTTGAATTTGTACTCCCTGATCAGGCTTAGTGCACACTGCTGTCGGGCCTTAACCTCTGCTATCACACCTGCTTGCAGTGTGTGAAGGAAAGCACTGGGGAGTGCGGCCAGGTTGAGGCCAATATTCTTTAGGGAACTGACAATAGTGTTGTCAACGACTGCCTCTGCACTCAAAGCTCCATTAGGCAACACGACTTCCCATAGATCTAATGATCAAACCATCTCTGCTACTTGAGTAGTCCCTGTTGCCAAACTAGTTAATGTAGCATTGATTTGTCCTGCACCGGCTTGGATTCTGGTTGTCTGGATCTATAGCTCGCGTAGATCCTTATGGATGGTGATCAGTGCCTACTTTTTCTACTGCAGTTCTGCTATTGTATCTCATACCTTGTCTCCAATTTCATCCAAGTCACCATCCATCAAAGTAATCGGATCTAGCGACTACTTGGTGCCTTTTGTCTTCTTTCACTGTACTTCCTTTTCCTACTCCCTGTATCACTTCACTTGGAAGGGAGTGCTCTCCTGTTGATCACCACCACCCTCCTCTAACAATTCTTCCTCCTCCATTTGGGGTGAAGGAGACTGATGACTTATTTTGGAGTTGCGCTCTTCTTGCTCTGCTTGTTCCTTCATGGCGCACTCCTCATCTACTCGGGCCTTCCTTGTGGCTTCTTTCTTCTTCTTCTCGGCCAACTGTTGAACCTTCTTTCTAGTCGCCTCCTTTTTCTTTTTCTCCACAAAATTGCTAGTCTCGGTGGCCAAATCAAATGTTGAATGCCACTCTATTGGCTAGCTCTTGATGACCCCTTCAATAGCATCATCCATAGCCAAGTAGGGTAAGTTGAACCACTTTTGATCCGGATCCTTTTATGCCCAAAAATAAACATGATGGAAGTCCGCTTTGAACTTTGCATATCCTGAAAGTTTCTCAAATGTGGTTGGTGACGACCGTGACTTTTGGTTGATGTTTGTGCGAATGCTCTCCTCCAATGGCACCCAAAAGTCTTTTCACTCTCTGACCCACACAGTGTCCTTTGTGGCCTAGAGAGAGGAAAATTTTTCTTCTTCAGGTAAATCCGTCTCAATTGGAGGAAATTGGATGTCCTCCAGAAAATCCCACATGACGAGCATAATTGAGAGCAACAACCAAAAATAGTGAAAGATCTTACTTTCCTCCTGTGCCTATATGTAGTCTGCGAGGAACTTGCTACAAAGGTAGTGTGACCAGTTGAATTGTACGCTCTTCGTGCACTGTGCTACCAAAGAGACCACTGGTGCTAGCACGTCGTCTATGTGATACTTCCTCATAACCTTTCTAGCCAAAATTTGCATGGAAACCTTTACCGCGGGGTTAGTAATGCTGGTAATTGAGTATCGCAAGGATTTTTTGCAAGTTTAAACTTATCCTTCATCTTCTCAGCGAGGTCGCACTCACTCATCTTTCCACCAAATGCCTTGGTCTGATTCAGTCCAGAATGTGGAAATAATGTGATCTAATGGATCAACATATCGGTGATGGCGATCAGTTCGTTGAAACACAAGCACTCTTCATGCACTAGGCACATCAACTGCTTAATGATGATCAGGTTTATCGGGGAACAGTCGTAATGGGGTACCCATAACAGGTTCAACAACCTTGACTTGTTGACTCCACGAATCCATTCCACTAGCTCCATCATAGTGACACCAAATTCCTTTTATAAAACCCTCCTCATGAAGGTGGGGGAACATTCATGGTCCACAAAATCCCAATATTCTAGCTTCAAGTGCGGCATCTGTGCCAAGCGTGGACCTTCAAAGGTTAGGTTCTCCGGTAACAGTGGTGTGTTGAGGAGGAACTATCCCTCGTCTGGGTCCTTCAGGACCTTCACTTTTCCCTTGCACGGAGGGATATACTTCTCAATCTTAGAGATGGGGTCTACTGCCTCAATGCTGATATCTTCCATGCCCTCCTCTTCCCCTAGATCCAATACTTTCCCCTTCTCCTTCATGCTCAACTTTTCTTTTCTCTGGGTTTGTGTAGTTGCATGTTTCTTGGATGACTCACGCACTGACACCGACTTCTTTTGCTTGTCCTTCTTAGGCTCGGGGACCTCGTTTACCAATGTAAACTTCGACCTAGGTGACCTTGGTGCAGTAGGTACTGCAACTGGAACCTCCATACTCATCACTTCTGGAGCAGCTCCCTGAGAGACGATAGCTGCCCGAGTACTAGTAGTCTTTGCTGGTGCTGGCATGAATTTGTTAATGACTGTCCAATCCGAATCAGGCAATTTGTTGAGCATGGGGCTTACAATCAAAGCTTCTAAGTAGTAATGATTCCTGCGCACCAGAAAACTAAACACATAAATCTTTAGGATGCAAAGTGTTTTTCACTGGACGACACACATAATTTATAGGTGGATTCAAATTCAAATTCAACTGTCCCCCCCAAATCTGGCCATAAATGCTAGATTGGCAGTAGATTTCCAAAGATTTCACTCTTAAATTCAACCTTAAATGAAACCCCCTCCACTCCTCTTAACCGTCTCCTCACTGTCAAATCATGAACAGTGATGGTAACAATCACTTTTTGGCTATGCTGTGTGGTCTCCCCTCCTATAGTGCAACTCCCTTCTTGCTTCTTCTATTACGATGACACCCCTCTATTTCACACAAACCCCCTGTCATGCAGATCTACAACCCAGGCAGTGTAGTTTATAGTCCTGTGTCTCCTTGCAGCTGCCTGGAGCACTAAGACTGTGCTACCATCATGTAGTCATTAGGCCAAATTCTCGGTGTATGGCTTCAATCGGCTACCATTTACCTTTCTCGGAAATGGATCTCCATTCAACTTCATAGGCTAAACTACTCCACCATCAGTAATCTCTTTGATAACATATGGCCCCAACCAATGCATTTGAAATTTTTGTGGAAACTTATCAAACTTGCTATCATATAATAAAACTAAATATTTACCTTGAAGGTGCGCAATTTGATGTGCTAATCGTGCCATGCCTTTTCCTATTCCTTCTGAACTTGTTGATGGAATCCAACCAAAAATCTATCTTCTTCAAGCTCTGTCAGCTGCACGAGCTTCTCCTCTGAGGCTTTGTGGTCTGCCATTCCTTTGAATGCTGCTATGTGTAGACTAGTCACAATGTACTCCATAGGCATCATAGCCTCTACGCCATAGACCAGCCTAAAAGGTGTTTGACCAGTAAGCTTCTTAAAAGTAGTTCTGTAAGCCCACAAAACTGCTGGTATGCACACGTTCCAATCATTCCTCTATGCATTGTAAACCTTTGTCAGCGCATTCTCCAATATATTATTAAACGCTTCAACCATCCCATTGGCCTGAGAATGATATGGTGTACTCTTCTGGTGATAAAATTGGAATTATTTTGTCAGTGTGCTAATTGTTTCATTAACAAAATGCGTACCACGATCACTCATAAAAATCTTGGGGAAACCAAACCTCGTCAACACATATTCAAGTAAGACTTCACTGTTGTAGCCCCCGTACAGTCCTTCACCGGCTGTGCCTCCGCCCATCTGGTCAAATACTCGGTCGCGATGATGATATATTGTGCACCCGTCTTTCTTCCTGGAGGTTGAATCTATCCTACAAAATCAATTTCCCATTTCTAAAATGGCTTCAAGGATACCTGCGGATTCAAAGGCAGCTCATCCCTCCGTGATGGCCTGCCAATTCTATGACATGCATCACATGCCCTATAATATGCTTTGGAATGCTTATGCAACATTGGCCACCACAACTCAGTGTGTAAAATCTTCTACATTGTTTCTTTTCCTGCATAATGGTCTCCCACAACTCCTTCATAAGCTTCAGCGAGGACACTGTTTCATTCAAAATTAGGTACATAGCTTCGTAGTATCTCGTCCAATCCCATTTTATACAAATGGCCTGAAATAACAGAAAAGTTTGTCGCGTGCACCAACAATTCCTTCTTTTGTTGACTAGTGTATGCCTCTAGAGCCATTCTTGTAGTCAAGAAGTGGATAATGTATGCAAATAGATTGTCTGCTACACGCACCACAAAGAACTACATGTCGGGCAACCCCTCCTCTAAATTGGTAGGCTCCTCTCATGTTTCAATGTGCGGTAGATGATCTCACCCTGCGTTCAATCTCCTTGTCTTCGTAATTACTTCAAAATCATACTCCTGAAACAACAACAACCATCTGCATATCCCCCCCCCACCCCCCCACAACATAGGATTGTTGACTAGGTTCTTTAATGTAGAATGATCTGTATACATCTTAAAGTTTCCGACTAGTAGGTAATTTCTGTAAATCTAGAGCACATACACCATAGCCAAACCCTCGCACTCTATTGTCGAATAATTATTTTCAACCTTAGACAACTTCCTGCATGCAAACATTATAAGGTGATCCAATTCTCCTTGATTGACCTGTGTTAGTATTACTCCTAGTGAAATACATGATGCATCCACATGCACATGAAACTCCTTCCAATATGGGAAGACTAGGATCGGTGTAGTGACCATTTTCACCTTTAATACATCTAGACTCTGCTGACATTCATCATCCTAAAAGAATGTAGCATCCTTCTTTAGTAGCTTTTCCATCGGCATTATAATCTGGGCATAATTTTTGATGGACTTTCGATAGTGTCCTATATGACCTAGTGTTGTGCGCAGCTGTTTAACACTCCTTGGTGCCTCCAAATTAATTATTGTTGGGCAACGGATCTCCCACACATTTTATGGCGTAAAGCCCACAATTTTTTGTAATGATATTGTAAAAGCTCCACGAAGTGCGCGAAGAACAGATGGTAATGAGTCAAGTCAAAGGGTAGTCTGCCATAAAATATTGTAATGTAATCTAGAATGTGTCGGCCTACCCATGGTCCGCGGACCATGGGAATGTATAAATAGAGTGAGGCTTTAAGGGTAGAAGGTAGTCTTTGATTAAGATATAAAGTGTATGGGTTTGTAAATGCAAGATTTCTCTGAGTCTGTAAGTCCGAGTTACTGTTGGCAGTAGTTGGAGTAGGCTCTGTAGCTATGTGCACAGAGGCCTAGTAGAGTTCGCAGCTGTGAGCGCGAACCCCTGCAGCTAAGTGCGTAGGGAGAAATTGATTGTATTGAAACAAAAGATTAATATAAGATAAGTGTTCTTGAATTATTGTGCATCTAATCGTAGATATGTATGTTTTTTCTTATGTTATGGTTTTATGCATATATTTAAGATTTATTGTTGTGCACCCTGGTTATAACTATTGAATTCTTGATTAAGACCCTAAGAATTAGATAAAATCTATAATAACCACAATAATAATAAGGAATCTAAGAATTACCCCGCTATGCGAAGGCAAGATAGTTGTGCAGAATAGCGCGGGAGCGCAGAGTGGTTCATGGCCCTTCCAGCCCTCATCAAGACATCCCTAGGGTGCAAAAAACTAGTTCCAACACCCTCCCATACTACCTCGGGTAAGAATTCAGTCTGGAGTCTATGGATTGTCGTTGAAACGACTGGTAGTGTGGGATTTGTTTGGCCAAAACACTTCTGAACCTGGGTCAGGCCTCAATAAGCCAACAAATGGTTCTGTTGCTGGGACCAGGATCTGCCTAAGGGATGTCTGATGTCGGAACATTGGAGCCATATGAAGAAAGAGATTGAAGATTGGTTGGATCATAAGCTTCACGAGTTTGTGGTACAGGAAAAAAAACCCCATAGATATCTAAGAAGAGGTGACTGGATCGCTACGTATATACAGAAATTCATGAGATCTTTTTTGTGCCTTTCTCTTTAGAACTGTATGAGTGGATCGTGAGGCTAGTAGGTAGCCAGGGAAGGTGCAAGCTTGATCAACCCATAGTGTGACTCTAGAGTTGGTGCACAGGCTAGAAGCACCTGAAGATAAGATCGCTCGGGTTGTAGACCATTGGCTGGATCGGATCATAGGAGGGTTTATCACTGAATTTGTGATAGACACAACTGTCAGCTATAGCGAAGCAGAAAGACTTTTTCTCAACGAACCTGGATTAAGATGCTCTTATGTGAAAAATGGGAGATGTGAATCCATTAATGAGTGGAACGACGTGAAGAGGAAAGGCTTACAAATGTATTGAAGGGTTAGGAAACAATCTTTTAATTTCACCTCTGTGAGCAAGTGACAAAGAGCGTGCTTGGGTCTCTTCGAGAAGTGCGGTCAGTTTGACCAAGCAGTGCATTCCTCAGATATCATCCCCACTAATGCTACCACTCTTGTCATATTCTTCACCTCCGACTTCGCCCACACCGCCTCGACCGAACCAGTAGTTTAGTATGGCGAGTGCGATCAAGTTGCCTGTATTCAAAGGAGTAGTAAATGAAGACCCAGATCAGTTTTGTTTTGTAGTAAGAGTAGTATGGGAAACATAAGGGGTTATGGATGATAACATTAAGAAGGAAACACTAGTAAGTGTGCTACAGGATTGCACACTAAAATGGTATATCAAGCACTCGAATGATTACTTGAATGCCAGAATAGCAGAGATCTAGATTGCATTGAACAAAGAATTTAGCAAGCTGAAATCAGAAACATAGTCGATCATCGGATTTGAGGAGATTGCGATGCTTCCAAGTGAAACCCCTTAGGATTTGGATTAGAGGCTGAAATGTACGATCCACGAGGCTAATATGACGCTGACAGATGTGCAGCACCATGCATGGTTTGTGGCGTTTTTGACACCACACCTGCGGATGGCACTGTCATAACAGAAGCTCTCAACCTAGGCGGAGGCCTAGGAAATGACGATGAGCTTGCATGACACACCAATATAGGATTTGGGGTTAGGCATCCAACAAATCCATGCAAAAATACAAACCCTATGCTTAGAGATGCAAAGTTTGAAGCAGGATAGGATGCCTTGGCTGGAGGCACGCGAAGAAGTGTGGTGTGTAAAATGTAAAGGCTAGGGTCATGACAAGGATCACTGTCCTGTATTCATGAACTATTTGGTGGGAGGGGGACCGATGACATTGACACCAGAAGCATAAGTAGGTTTGAGTGCGACACCCACACTCTAGTGCGCAATTTGTCAAGTGGGAGGAAAGCACGCAACGGACACCTGTCACCTGTTGTAGAAGTATACCCAGACTCCGCAAAAACTGTACTGTAATTTCTATAGATCAGTGGGGCATGATGAGCAGATGTGTCAGAGCTATGAGCTAATGATGGATAGGACCCCAGCCTATCGAATGCAGACAAAAACGCGAGGTTTCGATCTAGCCACAACAATGGCACGCAGTGGATTCCAAGGACGCGGACGAGGGCGAGGAGGAATGGGACCTTGACGAGGGCGCAGATAGCTAATCTATATTATTACAAAGGATCGGGGCACTACACTCGTGATTATACCAACCTGATGAGAATATCTTGTCCGTACTGAGAAGTTTGATCATGAAATGGTAGATTGTTTGACGTTGATTGCTCAAATGCACAAGTAAGGGTACTATAGCCAACTCCAACTCAAAATATCCAAATGATGAGGTTTGAACCACGTGAAGAAGACCCCAACGTGAATATGATGCTCAAAAGTGGCACAACCATGGGGGAAGATAAAGGGAAGCAACATGAAGATGATACCTGGGTACGAAAGGCTCCTACAGAGGAACCTAAGTTTGACTTGGAACTTGCAAGAGAAACATTTAAGGAAGCTAAGAAGAGCTTCGCGGAGGTCTCTGCTTCAGGTAGTAAGGATCAACTAGAAACAGGAATGGACCCTTCTATGCTTACTACCTTTTTAGATACATGCATGAAGCTGTTACATGACAATAAGGCGGTTAAGGGACTATAAGAGCTGATTTCTAGGTGCACAGGACCAGGTGAACTGTGTGTAGTCTAAAAATTGGGAAGGCATGCACTACGCACTAGGAGGGAAATGAGATTAACGACACAGATTGGTGAGTATGAAATGGATCAAGTGATCTTAGACTTAGGTTTAGACGTGAATGTGTTACCAAAACAGACATGGGAATGCATGGGCAAGCTCGTGCTACAGTGGTCTCCTATTCAATTATGGATGGTGAACCAAGAAAAGATTGTGCCCATGGGAATATTGCAGGGGGTAACAGTGGATATCGAAGGTGTGAGCACATAGACTAATTTTGAAGTAATAGAGATTGTGGATGAAGTAACCCTTACCCTGCACTATTAGGGATCGATTGGTCCACAGACATGAATGGGGTCATCAACTTGAAGAAGCGGAAAATGATTTTTTAGAAAAGGTCCCTACCTGTAGTAGTCTCGCTGGATCTTGCCGAAGGAGCGTGCTACACTGAACCTATGCACCAGGATGATTGTGACAGTGAGCTAGATTGCATTTATCAGATAACAATGCGAGACCAGGATTGGGTAAACCTGACTAAAGATGGGAGAATTTCATGGGAGCGTGACAGTTCCTATACTTCAAATTCAGATGAAGAAGTAGAACGCTGGTAGAACCGGTTGCACGAAGTCACGACGCTAAATTGTAACATGATGACTTGCTCACTACAACGCATAACAACCGAAGTAAGGGAGATGCCGACAGATGAAAGGGAACCCAAAATGAATGGACCCATAGATAAGGTTGAAAGCACTGTTCTCAAACAACAATAGTATGATTCGTGCGAATGGGCGTTGCACGCAACACCCACATGAGGGGGGCATATACAACAAAAGTATAGTGGAAATTGGTGCAAATATAAAAGATGGATGTGCTTACAATTTGTTGGACCCTATCTAAGGCGAGTTGGTGGAAAAAGAAAAAATAAATTGCAGGCACACCAGATGTATATAGAACGGACTATTCCAGTGCACTGCCATATTACAATAGTAGACCCAGACAGAATGTGTGGGAGGAAGAACAAGATCGCACTACCAATTGAGAGAAGGGGAATGTCCACAAATATACACAAAGTTAGAAATAAGGAGCCATGGATACAAGGTAGAAAAAGGAATATGCACACCCCAGTGGTTAGAAGGATATACATGAGGCTATCCAGGAATCGGGCCATGAAGAAAAAGCAAAATGGTATAGGCATTAGCATTTCTAAAGAACCTTCACAGATAGATGTGGATGTAGCAATTCGGACTGAAGAATTCATAAGCTCTTGAAAAGAATATGAAAGGATTGAGAAATATATTTGGCTAGGGAATGCATAAATTCACGAACTAGAACGAGACAAGATTCTAATTCGAATGAAGACTATGATGATGGATGCAGAAATTAAATGGCTGGAAAAAGAACAAAAGGAGGACTTTCTGAATGAAAAACCTGGAAATTCACAGGTAGATACGCACAAACCTAAGGATGAATTGGAGAAGTCTAACCATGAGGTAATGGCTTGAATGCCGTGGTTGAAGCAGCACCTCACTCTTGGGAAGGATCAGTAAAGCATGCCGCATCCAGCGGTATGCGTAACAGCAACAATGGAGACTGTGTCATGGGTTTCTCTCCAAGACATGATAGTGGTGCACCAAAAAGGTACGACCACCTGACTAACTGAAGAAGAGGCAGTCTCAACACTCCACATAGTTGAAAGAGAGTGTGGGACTATTAAACAGTCTGTCAAGGGGTTGCGCTACAAAAGGAATGCGTGCAAGGCCGAAAGGTCACAAGGGTCATGGTCACACCAAAGGGGCTACGCTACCACACGCACAAACAAGGAAATGACTGTTGAAATCACTATTCAAGACAAGACGTTCAAGTTAAGGCAAGAAGAAGTGGGTGGTAAAAGAGGAATGACCAGCTTGCTGAGGAAGTCTAGGCATCTCGGGAGGCAGCAAAGGTTGCCACAGAAAAGAAAGAAGTAGGAGGGGCTGCCTCGACAGAAGAAGAAAGGGGCCCGAACATGACTACACGACCAAGACTAGATGAAACAATGGAAGGTGCGGACCTGAGCACTACTGTTACACAGTAATTTGTCACCACTTTCACTCCCGGTCTTCTCACTATGTTATGTGTCCAAGTCAAACATGCTTATGACAGACAAATGCTCTCCTATGCTGCCAATTGACCCACTTTTCCAAAGTTGTCTGCCTCATCACAGATATTGGTTTAAATAAATGCGCTGAAAGGTGCTCATGAACAAACCGACCACGTTGCCAGCATGGAAGTACACCTGATTCCCGCAATGGCTTGATTTTAGTCACCAGTGTGGGTCTATGTGGTCTCTTCAACGATGATCTTACTATCTACACTGATCACTCGCGATGTCAGCGCTGAAGCTCAGTTCTGTGCCTGTGATGATCCAAATTGGTTGAATTGTTCCAACAATCGGCCTTCCAGATGACTCTAGACCTGGTTGTTGGCCTTGTTTATGTCGCCTTTCCTTCCCTGGTGTGGCGGTTCCGTCAATTATGCTACCTTCCTTGGTGATAAGCTCTCCTTTCCCCCATTCATGGAGACTCCTTCTCCTATTTAAACTCCCACCATTGATATGCATTGCTAGTTCCTGAGTTCCAGATAGTTGGTTAGTTGAGTAGTGTTGTTAGTGTTGGTGAGTTTGGTAGATAGCTGGTGTGAGAGTGATAAGTGTGGGATTGTTGATAGCTTGTGGAAGGTTGTGAAGTGCCCTTGATCTTGTGTAAAACTTATGAGTGAGAGAGCTCTTATATGTTGGGAGATCCATCTTCAAAGAGTGAATGCTAGAAGAACATGCTGGTTGTACTCTTTCTGAGAAGGCTTGTGACGTCAAGACTTTGGTTGTAAGCTGACTCTTATTTCATTATTAATGCAATCAATGATGTTTTTCTATGTCTTTTATGTAATGTACTTGATAGCTCATGACTTCTTGATTTTGTGAGTAAATAGTTCATTGTTGAATCCGGTTATGTGCTTTGTTGTATTTCCTTTGCTTTGTTTCAGGTTGATCGCTCATTGAGGAGAAGGAAGCAGAAGCTGGAGCAGCGCAACGGAACTCCATCGACCACCGGTTGAGGTAGGCCTCCAAATTTAATTGTTTAAGGAAAGCTATTGTTGATCTGTCCTTGTTTGTGACTAGACCCACTCTAGGGCTAGAGGGGTTGCCTCTGTCCGCAGAGGGAACACTTTCCTGCATCACAAATTGG
>APFE030924539.1:0-12019 GCA_000404065.3 Pinus taeda
CAAGGTTAAAACTCAAAAGAGGAGAAGGGAAGCTGGTTGGAAGCCCTAAAGTTGGGTTAAGGGGAAGGAGAGCAAGGTTTCCACAATCTCCAACACCAGTTTAGCCTCAAGTTGAAGTTGAGACTCCAAAGATCATGTCTCATGAAGGAGAACCTACAAACATGATAGAAGATGAGAAGACTTTCAGAAAAGCTTTCTTTGATATGAGAGAGATGGTAAAGGTCCTCTACCAAGAGAGGAATACCAAGTTGCAAGGGGAAAGTTCCAAACCTCCCAAAGGAGAAGGCTCTTCAGGAGGAGGTAATGGAAATGGAGACAAACCTCCACCCTCTCCACCATCTTCTTCATATTATTCTTCATAAGCATCTTCACCCTCTTCCACTAACACAACCCTTACTCATAATCATCATCATACTTCAAAATGAACTGGTAAATCACCTTTTTTAAAACTTGATGTTAAATTTGAGTTGTGCATGTATAATGGTGAAGTGAATGTAGAGAAGCCCGATAATTGGATTTGTGAATTGGAGGTCTATTGCAGGACTCAAAATCTTCAAGAGGATGACATAAATATTTAGTTAGCTTCCTTTATAATGGAGGGTGAAACATTGGTATGGTGGGAGTCAAAGACCCAAGAGGAGATTAAAATAAATGGTAAGATCTCAATTTCTTGGAATGATTTCATTGTTGCAATCAAAAGACAATTCTACCCTCTAGCTTATACGTAGAAAGCCATCATGAATTGGCAAAACTTTAGACAAATTAAAGGTCAAAATGTGCAATATTACACCCAAGAATTCAAAAAAGGTCTTTGATGTTAGGTGTAGATTTGCAATCACAGGACACATTGCTAAAGTACATAGGGGGTTTACACAATTAACTTAGACATACTATATTAATGTTTAATCCCAATAATCCAGATGATGTGTGTGTGTTGTAGGTTTTACCCCGTACATAAATTACTTACATACAAATTCTATAAAACAGAAAATAATCAATGGCAAGATCATAACACATATACATAGATATTTTCCCCTAGATCACAAAACCGAGACTACCAGATTGATTTTTCATTATTTTCCTTTCAATTTTACAAGACATATATATACATGCCGAAGCATCCAATACCATGGACCGAAAACCATCACGCCCAAAACCATGTGTGAAAACCATGCACAAAACCGTTCTCCCACTTGTTGTTTTCTTTCCATAAGGGGGCACTGGAGAGCTTAGTCATTTATCCAACCCTATCATACCCATTATTTCTCTACACCAAGAGAACTTCTCAGATCTTATAGATTTTGTCAATGCATCTGCGATATTCTTCAAAGTGTCCACATTTACCAACAACACATTTTTTTCTTCTATCATATCCCTCACAAAGTGATACTGAACATCAATGTGCTTTTTCTTTGAATGGTAAGCAGGGTTCTTTGCCAAGAAAATTGCACTTTGGCTATCATAGTCCATCCTTATAGTTCCCTATACTAACCCCATACTTGAACACGATATTTTCAATGAAACTTCTTCCTTGCTTGCATGAGTGGTTGCCATGTATTCTGCCTCTATAGTTGATAGTGCCACTACAGATTATTTCTTACTCATCCAACTAACTACACCTCCAAATAGGTTAAACACATACCCACTTGTATATCTTCTCTAATCCAAATCTCTAGCCCAGTCTGCACCAACAAAGCCACGAATATCCAAAAATCTTCCCAATCCTGGTCTTCCTTGGTAGCACAAACCATAATCACTAGTGCCACACAAATACCTGAAAACCCGCTTCATTATTGTCTAATGCTCCTTCCCTAGTTTTGACATAAACCTGCTCAATACTCCAACTACATGTGCAATGTCTGGTCTAGTAAATACCATCGCATACATCAGGCTACCGACTTCACTTGCATAGGGAACAAGGGACATGTCCTCTTCCTATTCTTGTGTCTTGGGACATTGTTTAGTAAATAACTTTACACCTACAGGAATAGGAACCTTCACTGGTTTACTATCCTGCATATTGAACCTCTACAGTATTTTCTTGACATACTTAATCTGGTTTAACCAGAGCTTCCTCTTTGCTTGATCTCTTTTAATTTCCATGCCCAAAATATAGTTTGTAGCACCAAGATCTTTCACATCGAATTTGGAGGACAATTGGGTCTTCAAATCCTGGAAAATTTCTTTGTCATTTCCAACTAGCAACATATCATCCACATACAAGACTAGATAAATAACATGCTCACCAATTAATTTAAAATCCGCACAGTGATCTTATTTGCTTCTGGTGAAGCCAAGTCCCCATATAAATGTATCAAATTTCTAATACCACATCTTTGGTGACTGTTTTAACCCATACAAAGACTTTTTTAACTTGCATACCAGTTCTTTCTTACCCTTCACTACAAAGCCTTTAGGTTTCTTCATGTAGATCACTTATTCCAAATCACCGTGAAGAAATGTTATCTTCACATTCATCTATTCTACCTCAAAATCAAAAGTAACAACAACAGATAAAAGTAATCTAATAGAATCTACATTGACAACAGGAGAAAAAATATCACCAAAATCAATTATCGGCACTTGGGAATAACCTTTTTCTACCAATTGAGCTTTTTATTTCTCCATCTTTCCTTCTGCATTTGTCTTCTTCTTGAACACCCATTTTCTGCCAATGGGTTTCCTTCCTACTGGCAATTCCACCAGATTCTAACCCTCATTTTTTAGCAAAGATGCCATTTCATCAACCATGGCCTATTTCTAGAGTTTTCTATCCTCTGAATCTACTGATTCCTTCACAATTCTGGGATCATTATCAGTAATAGATAAAGAAAAAATTGAACAAAAATCATATGGAATATACCTTTTTGGCTACCTTCTTTCTTAAAATAATCTTCTAACACTTGGAGTTTGTGTCTCTTCATCTTCTAATTCCTCTTCTACTGTAGAGTCTGATTCTTCCTCCTTTAGCTCAAACTCTATCTTTTCATGTTCCTTTGATGGGACTCATTTTTAGTAACATCTCTATCCTCTTTGAACACCACATATTGGCTATACACAACCTTCATTGTTATTGGGTTCCAAATCTTATAACCCTTTAAACCATCCTTATACCCAATAGAGATGCACTATCAGATTTACTATCCAACTTCGTTCTTTTATCCTTTGGAACATGTACATATGCATCACATCCAAATACCCTCAAATGTGAAAGAGAGGGTTTATTACCAGTCCATAGCTCTTTTGGAGTCTTATCCTCCAATGCTAATGAAGGTGATCTTTTGACCAGGTACCATGTTGTCTCCACCGCCTCTGCCTATAATTCCTGTCCTAACCCAACACCACGAAGCATGCTTCTTGCCCTTTCCATCAACGCCGTGTTCATTTTTTCTACAACTCCATTTTTCTCATGTTTTTATGGAGTAGTCTTCTGCCATGCTATACTACACTTCTTACAGAATTATTCAAATTCCTTCTTGCAAAAATCTCCACAATTATCTGTCCTCAGTAACATTTTCTTCTTCTTTGTTTGGTTTTTCACCGGAGCCTTAAATTCTTTAAACCTATCAAAGACTTCAAATTTCTTCTTGAGGAAATATATCCATGTATTCCTTGAGAAGTCATCTATAAATGATGCATAGTAAATATACTTACCTATTGATGGAACCTTCACAGGTCTAAACACATCACTGTGCACAAGCTCTAATATCTGTTTCGCCCTCTTACCACTAGAGGGGAAAATCACCTAATTCTGCTTCCCATATACACAATTTTCACAGAAATCAAAATGCATAGAGCTATTAGTCATGCCTTCTACCATATCTTTACCATGAAGTACTCGAAGTACCTACTCTCTAATATGTCCAAGCCTTTGAGGCCATAGCATGGTCTTTTCTCTAGAGACCACTAGATTTTCTACTCCACATTCATGAACCACAGAATAATTGTACCCATCAATAACAGTGCTACCTTGGAGCTTGTATAGAGTTCCAATCCAAACTCCCCGCATCAATACCAGTGCTCCCTGAACCATCTTGTAGGTATATTTCTCGAACATCGTTTTTACACTTGCATCATCCAACTTGCTTACAAAAATCATATTTCTTGCTAATGCAGGAATATGCAGAACACCCAGAAGTGTTCTAGTCCTTCCACCTTGCAACTTCAACTTGACTTTTTTGTGACCAAAAATTCTAGCCTTCCCGTCATCCTCCATGAAGACATCACCACCATCATATTTCTCATACTCGCAAAACCACTCTCTATGGGGAGTGAAGTGAAAGGATGCACCTGACTCAATCAACCATGCCTCATGATCTACATGTGTACTTGAAGAAGCCAAGTACACATCCCCACCTTCATCTAAGGTGGTTTTCACCTTTGCAGGAGGAGCATCATTAGATCCATTTCCTTTGTCAGGAGCTTTAGCTTTAGAGTCCCTTTTGTAGTGCCCTTCCTTTCTGCATTTTTAGCACATCTTTACAGGTTTTCCTAGAGATTTAGATCTCCCTCTAGATTTAGATCTCCCACTCAATGACTTATTTTTGTTTCTGTTCTAGGACTGTCCTTATACAAACAAGGCATCACCATTTTGGCTCTCCATATTTTTCCATCTCATCTCCTCTACCAGTAAGGATGAGACTATTTCATCAAACTGCAAGGTAGTTGCATTGCTCCCTATTGTAATAATCAGACTATCCCACAAATCTGGTAGAGAACACAACAAACTAATGCACTTATCTTCATCTGAAATTTTATATCAATAGACAATAACTGGCTTACCATAGTATTAAATGCATTCAGATGCTATGTCAGTGAGTCTCCATCTTTCATCCTCGGGTTATACAACTTTTTCCGTAGGAACATTTTATTCACCAGAGACTTAGATTGGTACAAATTCCCTAACTTTTTGCACAAAGCCTTCGTCGTAGCTCCCCCTAATAAATTCAACAATATTGAATCTAAGACACACAATTGTATTGTGCTCTTTGCCTTCCGGTCTAACTTCTTCCATTCTCCATCAGACACCCTCATTGTTTTAGTACCCAGATCTACCGCGATCCATTGATCTTTGTCCTCCAGTAGATCCTCCATCTTGAGCTTCCATAACTCAAAAATCTAACCATTAAATTTCTCAATCTCTATCTTTCCACTACTTTCCATCTTCTTTCACCACCAGAATCGATCCCGTAGATCTCCCACTGAACAGGGTCTACCATAGGCCCAAGTGAAACCCCTCAGCAACAAAGGCATCTCTTTGAAGCCAAAATAACTCTAATACCAAATGTAGGTTTTAACCTTGTACAAAAATTATGTTACGAATTCTATAAAACAGAAAATAAATAATGGCAAGATCATAACACATAAAACACATATACACATAGATTTTCCCCTGGATCCCAAAACCAGGACTACTAGATTGATTTTTCATTATTTTCCTTTCAATGTTACAATACATATATATACATGTCGAAGCATATGATACCTTGGACCGAAAACCATCGTTCCCAAAACCATGTGCGAAAACCATGCACAAAACTATGCACAAAACCATGCACAAAACCATGGGTCCAAAAAACAATTCCCCTAACCGCCCCCCTGAAACCCCCTGTGACCCTCCCACTGCACATCGGCACAATTAAGGAGGGGCTCCGCCCCCCTCTAACCCCTTGGTTTAGCTAGGGGGGCTAGTCATGGAAACAATAGAACACAACCCAACATGTGCAAGCCACTCATCTTGAGGAAAGAGGGAAAATCACCCTAGAATAAGGTAGTAAAAATCCATTTAAGAGTAAAGGGAAGGAAAAGAAAAATGTGTCTATCAAAAAAGAAGGAGAGAAATTTACATGCAAACATTGTTCTAGAGAGGGTCACGATGAAGCTCATTGTTGGAAACTTCATCCCGAAATGAGACCAAAGAGACACAACAACAAGAGAAAACAAAAGATAATTGCAACCAATCAACAAGATTTGGGATCCGATTCGGGCGATGAAACTAAAATCACAACCATGGGGTTAAAATGAAAATAATCCATTGCTAGCACTAGTTCTTAAAACTCACAAAATGAAACTCCAAATGAAAAGAGAAGAATAGAACTTTTTCACATAAGGGTGATCTCAAAACATAACAAGATTGATACGCTTTTCGATAGTGGCTCTCAAGCGAGTCTTATATTTGAAAACATTGTCAAAATTTTAAGCTTGGATAACATTCCACATCGTAAAGCATATCCACTTGGATGGGTGTGTGACAATGCACAATTGTAGGTTACTAGAAAGTGTAAACTAAAATTCACCATTACCGCAAATTTCATAGATGGAGTGGAGCTTGATGTTGTGTCATTAGATATTTGTGGCATAGTTTTGGGTAGCCCATACCTTTATGACAAAAAAACTATCTTCCATAGACATGAAAAAAATATAATTTATTCAAAGATGGAGTAGAATATATTGCGAGAGCTCATAGCAAGAAAATAAAACTTTCGCTTGTTAATGCATGGCAAATGAAAAGACTAGTGAATTCAAGCAAGAATTTTGTGCTTCTAATGATCAAACCCAAGAATGATGTTGATAATGAAGTTTTTAAAGGTTGCGATTCAAATTTGAAATCTGAATTGGTTGACATAGTTAACCGTTATGATGAGATGTTTTAGGAACCAAAGGGATTACCTCCCAAGAGAGGAATCCAACATGAGATACAGTTACAACAAGATTGTCCTCTTCCTAATATTGGCATGTACAGGATGTCAGTGATGGAAAGTGCAGAAATTAAGAAGAAAATTCAAGAATTGTTGAATAAAGGTATCATCATACCATCTTCCTTTCCATGTGGTTCACCTATTGTCTTGGTGCCAAATAAGGATGGAACATGGCGCATGTGTGCGGACTTTCATGCATTGAACAAAATTACGGTAAAGAACCATTACCCACTGCCTAGAATAAATGATTTACTTGATCAATTGAAAGATGCAAAGTATTTTACTAAGTTGGACTTAAGAAGTGGATACCATCAAATTAAAATAGCTAAAGGAGACATTTCGAAGACAACATTCAAAACAAAACAAGGATTGTTTGAATGGCTAGTTGTGTCATTTGGTTTATGCAATGCTCTTACTACATTCATGTGTGTGATTTGAATGGCTAGTTGTGTCATTTGGTTTATGTAATGCTCTTGCTACATTCATGTGTGTGATGAATGATGTTTTGATGCCATTTCTTGATGATTTTGTCCTAGTATACTTATATTACATCTTAATTTTCAGTAAATCTCGTGATGAACATGTCATGCATGTAAGAAAAGTACTTGATGTCTTGAAAATATAACAGTTGTATCTTAAGATGTCAAAGTGCGAGTTTGGAAAAACTTCTTTAGTTTACTTGTGTCATATTGTTGGAGGAGGTGAGTTGAAAATAGATCCCTCCAAGGTTGATGTCATTGTGAATTAGCGAAGGCCCAAGATAGTTATTGAGGTAAGAAGTTTTTTGGGAGCAACCCAATATTGGAGGAAATTCATTGCTAATTTTTCTCTTATAGCCACTCCTTTGCATGCGTTGACAAATGTGAAAAAGGTTTTTCAGTGGGGAGGAAAACAACAAAGGGCCTTTGATGCATTGAAGGAAAATATATATACAACTCCAATACTTGCACTTCCAGGCTTGAGACAGTCATTTTAGATTCAAACTAATGCTAGTGACTATGCTATGGTGCAACCCTCGTGCAACATGGTAAGCCTATATGTTTTCATTTGGAAACTTTTAATGGTGCAGTGATTAACTATCCTACATATGACAAGGAATTATATGCATTGGTGCAAAATGTGAGAAAATGGAAACACTACTTGATGGGTAAGGAAACAATCATTCACACTGATCATCAACCATTGCGATACTTGCAATCATAATCAAAGTTCTAGCAATCAAGGCATTTCCGATGATTGGGTTTTCTTCAACAATTCCACTTGGTAATTAGGTATAAAAAAGGTATCTACACTAAATTTGTTGATATGCTTTATAGGCCTATTGTTAGTGCAACTATTTTACTCAAACATAATTATGTTTTACATGAAAGTTATATTGAGAAATATGCGTTAGATAATGAATTTCAAAATTTTTATGAGATCTTGAAGCTAACCAAGTAGAGGAATTAGATTATCATTTACATAATAACTTGTTGTACCATCTTCGAAAGCTTTGTATTCCACAGGGAGAAAGAGTTAACATCATAAGAGAGGCACATACTTCTCTTAATTTCTAGTAATTTAGGTGTAAGTAAGATAGTGGAACATCTATAGAGGTATTGTTATTGGCCTAGTATGCTTGAAAGTGTGTCTCATTTTATTAAAGGATGTTCATTATGTGCAATCAGTAAGCCTAGCAATAGGAAGTTAGGATTGTAGATATCATTTTTGGTTCCTTCACAATCGTGGGAGAGTGTTTCTATGGATTTTGTAGGAGGTATTCCATTTTCAAAAAGAGGTCATGATTATTTGTATGTAGTTGTGGATTGGTTTAGCAAAAAGTGTATTTTGATGCCATGTCAAAAGAAAGTTATAGCTGAAAAAACTACTCAGTTATTCTTTCAAAATGTTTGGGTGCATTTTGGATTGCCCACACCCATTGTTAGTGATCGAAATTCTCACTTTGTTGGGAATTTTTGGTCAAGCTTGTGGGGATTCATGGACACCAAATTGAAAAAGAGTACAACTTTTAATCCACAAATAGATGGTCAAATAGAAGTGGTGAACATAGCAGTGATACATCTTCTTCATGGGTATTGCAGCAAGCATCCTAAGTTGTGGGATGAACATTTGCACTATATTCAACATGCTTACAACTGAGCCAAGCACTCATCAACTCAAACTTTGCCATTTGAGGCATGCTTGGGAGATTTTTCTAAATATCCTTTGGATTTTATTTTTGGAAAAGATGTTGCTATTGAAGGTCATAACGAGATAGACAAAGAAAGAAAGTTCATTGAAAAAATCCAATTAGTACACCAAAAGGTTCAAGAACAACTTGAGAAAAGCCAACGCAAGTACAAAGCAAGGCACGAAAAGTATCGTCAAGATTAGAAGTTCCAAGTTGGTGATGAAGTTTGGCTTCACATTAACAAAGAGAGGCTCCAAGGAGAAGGTAAACATATAAAACCAATTAGATATGGTCCATTCAAAATTCTGGAAAAGACTGGTAACAATGCCTTCAGATTAGATTTGCCTTCATATATGAAAATTTATGTTGTTGTTAATGTTGAGAATTTAAGGTTGTATGAGCCTACTTTGATTAAAGATCAAGGAGTGAATATTCAAATTCCATCTATTGAAGTCTTTTCTGCAGAATTTCTTGATGAGCTTCAACAAGACACTATACTTGAAAGAAGAACAAGGACATCAAAAAGGGGAAGTATCGATTATCTTTGAGTGGGGCTCAAGGGTACAAATCCTTTAAAATCCAAATTGATAGAGGTCGGAAATGTGAGGGAACTATACCATCACCTGCTGGAAAATTGAAAGTGATATTTTAGGGTCTAAAAAAGGCTTCTAGTGGGGAGGAGTGATCAAGTGCTCAAAATGAGGCTCAAGCTCAAAGTGGCAGAATCTTGATAAACCTACCTTCAGATCAAAGTGCTCGTCATCCTGATTCCAGCAGTGTGAATGAAACTCAAACCTGAGCTCATATGAAGCAGTTAGAGAAATTCAAAGTTTAGGTTTGACTTGGACAGATGGTAGGAGAAGATGCCATGGCAGGACTCTTTAGTGAATCAGGAAGTGCCAAGTGGTAGGCCATAATTTGCCCCAAATTTCACAAATTTCATATTGGAGGTCAGTTGGCGTTAAAGAATTTGCCCCAGGGCATGTCCGGGTTGCAATGCGATGATCATAATCGCACATCGTAGAATGGAAGTGTTACGAAATTGGACCTAATAGGATCATGTTGCAATTACGATATCACAATTGCATATCCCAAAGTGAAAAGTTCTATTATATGTATTACCCAAGCTCCTCTGATTGCGATATATCCCAGTTGCGATACAATTATACTATAGTTGATAGTTTTGTTGGGTCCATTGCTTATCACAATTGCATATTTCTCACGCCGTGTTCACAAACCATAAGACCTGCCAGTTCCTACCGATTTCTATTTTCAATTGAGCTAACGGTGTTGATAATTTATGGTCGCCGCGCGGTGACTTTTTTTCCCAATTAGCACTTTTTGGACCAAAATTGTAGGATCATGCCGGAAATGGTGTAATTGGTGGAGCACATATTGAGAAAACTAGGAGAGGTAATAACGTCTTTAGTTTTCCACCAAAGTGGATGCAAAAACAGTCAAGATAGCAATTTTTGGACATTATGGACTCATTGCAGCAAGTTTCAGAAGCATTTGGGCATTGTAAACACATATTTTTACACCTTTGAGCATAATAGAGAGGCACAAGCCATTATAAGTTGGACCAGGGAGACGTAGCTCAGGAGGGGTGAACTCCTTTATCATTTTATTGTTATAACGTATTTTTGATGATGTTTTGTACATGTTTATGCTGTTATTCAATCTCTTATTTATGTTAAATTTCTCATAAAATTAACATAAGAAATCATCATTTCACTTGCAAAGAAAAAATCATGAATCCTTAAGCAAAATAAAAACATTTTGTTTCTAATCTGAGGAGGATCTTAGTACATCAATGTAATATTCTAAATCATATCAATTGTTGATGGGTTTGGGAAGTTGCTTTGCAGAGGTTGGCCACTGGTAATAAACTTTTCTGAGTGGCCTTGGGGGGAAGTTGCAGGCTGTGTGGTTTCAAGAAACTAAGGAGCGGGAAGGATAATGACTGGCTCTGGAACAATGGGGAAATTTATTGGAAATGAGGCTTCAAATAGTTCGATCACAGTGGAGTGTGGTTGTGAGGTGAGTGCTTCCTCGCCCAAGAGTGGGCTCGTCCCTAGAAATAGGGATATTAGGGATGTTTGAACAATAGTATGGCCTTCACACCCATTCAACGACTTGGTGGACTAGATAGTTGAATCAACTTCCATATCTTCTATGGCTATGTAGGTGCCTAGAGGGATTGTGTCAAACAAGGTCACAGAGGTGGAAGTTGTATGGGGGGATGGATCCTGCAACTCGGATGAAACATTAGAGGTGGATTGTGGGTTTTCTTCAACAATTGGGGAGGTTGACATTGTCCGAAGTCCATCACTAGTGAGGTCAACAATAGTCACGATAGGCATTGTCTTTTTCTTCTTGGTCATTGATACCTTGGTACCTTTGGGTTGCCTAGGATTGGGATGGTTGTCTTTTTCTGAGAGTGAGGGTCGTGGTGGGGGATATCCAAAGTGAGGGGAGTAGTTATGATTGGATTGAACAAAGTAAACCCTTGAAAAGAAATGGACTAAGGATTCATACCTAATGAACCCTTGAAGTTGGAAATTGGCTGCTTAATGGAGCTCATATGTTGCTCCATTTGACAAACCATTGGTTGTAATTCCTCCTTCAACCCCCTCTTCCTGCTACTCCCATCGGTGTCTCCAGTCAGCGGTTGTGATTGCATTCCCTCGAAAAAATATTTGAACTAGCAAGATATAATCTCATAGGTGACCCTTGGCCATGATCTAACCTCCCTGTTGAATGCCACTTTTGCTAATGTGAACCTCTGCGTCCTCATTTGGAAAGTCTTTGAGTGGACACATTATGGTATGATATAAGTCTGGCCATATGTTACCCCAAACCAGATTTATTGTGAGTAGCTATCGAGCAATCCCTTGGGGATTCTTTCAGTCACCCTTATGGTCACAAACATCTTCTAGCACTAGTCCTTAAAGCATGTCTCATTGATATCTTTGTTGTTAGGGTCCCTAGACATCCTCCATGGTGTGTATCTAAGCGCCAGTGGTTGCTCATTTGTGATTTATAAGAGATCCCTCCTTATTGGTGGGCACCATTTCCACATCACCAAGGTCATAATAAAATACCCGAAAATGAAATTTTTGGTTCATCTATAGAAATCCTCAAAAGATTC
>APFE030924551.1:8682-27905 GCA_000404065.3 Pinus taeda
CAATCTTTGATGCCATAAGTGAATGGAACTACTGTCATGTTTAGACACCGTAGACACATAATTTGACCCTGTACCTCCTTCTAACTGAAATAGATTTCCTACCTTCTTAGCTTTCATAACTAGTAAAATACCTTTGTAAATTTTCATTACTCTACCTTGAATTACAGTCTTATATCCTTTTGAATCAAGTGCTCCTAATGAAATCAATTTTTTTCTTAAATCTGGTACATGCCTCACATCAGTTAACATTTTAGTTGTCACATCAAACATTTGCAGTTGTATACACCCAATCCCCACAATATTACATGTTACATCATTACCCATGTACACAACTCCATCATTAATTGATTTATATGTTTTAAACCATTCTTTATGGATACACATGTGGTTTGATGCACCGGAATCTAACAACCAATGTTGATCATGATTTGACACATTAACTGAAATACTTATCCTCTACCTGACAATGTCGAACCTGATATTGTCGTATTTGCCCCTTCTCTGTCGAGAACTGCCTTAGAATTTCGGTTTCGCTCCCACAGTCCTTCTTAAAATGCACCTGATTGCCACAAACCAACACATTTAGCTTACTCTTCTTCCCTCTCGACTTGAACGTGAGTCGCTCGGCCTCCTGGAGCGTCTTTCTTTCGAACGACCTCTAACCATCATAGCTTCTGATGTAGAGGTTTTTGAATGCGATCTTCTCCTTGTTTCTTTCGATAACAAGGATGCAACTACATCATCAAACTCAATAGTTTCTGATGAACTAAGACTTATAGAAGTAACAAAATGATCCCATGACTCGGGCAATGAGCACAAAAAAGTAATAGCTTTATCCTCGGATTGAATTTTTACTTCTATACTTTGTAATTGCATAAGAAGAGTATTAAAAGCATTTAAATGATCAACAATCGATGTACCTTCCTTCATACGCAAACTGTAAAACTGACACTTCAGGAGAATCCTATTGGTTAAGGATTTGGTCATGTACAGTTTCTCCAGTTTCTTCCACAAACCAGCAGCTGTTGTTTCCGACACGATATTAAACAGGACATCATCTGCCAGACACAGTCTAATAGCACTTATTGCTCTTTCATCCATCTCGGCCCACTCATTATCTGTGATGTTGTAACGCTGTTTGGATTTGCCCAACAACGCCTTTGCCACACCATGTTGGACAAGTAAATCGTACATCTTCACCTTCCAAATCTCGAAATTATTTTTGCCATTAAACTTCTCAATTTCAAATCGGGCACTGAGTTTTCGCCATTTTGTATCAACCAAAAAACACAATAATCTCCAAAATCCAACTTCTAAATACCAGCAATTAATAATAATAAAAAAAACTGCCTATGCCTTACAAACAATTTTCTGTGCAAATTCCAAATTTTTAAAGACCGCCGCCAAATATTTAAAAAAAAAAATTAAATTCTGTGTACCATGGGAATGCATTGCTAGGAGTAGTGCACCACAAAACTTATCACGAACCCAACCTCCTCCGCAGCACCTCCTTCAGTCTTCATGTAGGTAATACTAGATCCACGCAGGCTCAGCTAGCTCCACGCGGCTTCTCTATGATATTCGATTACAGCGTTGATTTATAATAGCCATCAACAACTTTGGTATTTGAACAGTGAAAAATCCGTGTAAATTCCACTCATTAACGTGACTTCTGTAAACGCTTGATGTGCAGCTTTCCAATTAGATGTTACCAATCAGATGTTACATGGCTTTGCAATATTTGACAACCCAACTATCCAATATCGAATGGCTTGTTTCACAGGTGCACCGGCTTGACGTTTTGAAAAGTTGAAAGCTCCAATGATACTCAACCTCCACGTAGGTCCACGCAGCTCCGATACCACAATATCTTATATTATATATGCGTAAGTCCACGCAGAGGATGTTCAATGCTCAGCCCTACGCATTAACACGCACCAGTAGGTTTTTTAATACACTAGCAACGCAAGGGATTTTACGCACCAACGCAGTGTATACGCATCAAGTTATATACGCTCCACCTCCATGCAGGTTATATACACTCCACCTCCACGCAGCATGCAACGATCTCCACGCAGCTTACGCACTCTCCACGCAGCACTTGACCAGCATCACACCAGCAAGGTTTACACAGCCAGCGCTCCACAGCGACAGCGCAGTTCCACCGACCCGTCACTCCTCCGCTGCGCACTCCTCCAACCTCGCTCTAGTAAGTGATAAAATCTTCTTAGCTACAAATATTTTAATAATTAAAAATATTGTAATTTCTAATTTTAAAAAAAGTTGGTTTTAGTGTGATTTTAGATTTTTTGGCATTGGAATTTGGCTGAAAATTTTGAGGTGATTTGTATTATTTAAATTGGTTTTTGACTATATATATAGATTCAACTTTTAAGACACTTCCATTGTGCACGGTTATCTATCACATTTTTTATTTCAATAAATTTCTGCCAAATTTCAGAAAAATTAAATAAAAAAAACCAAAAAAAATTCCAAAAAATATAAAAACACATCAATTCTAAAATCAGTGAAACAAATCATACTTAAATAAATGATATAAAGAGATTGAATTATCAAACCCTGGATTCCAATTACAGAAATTTCAGACCAAACCAGCTATAGCTCTGGCAATGGAAAATATTCAAAAATCGAAAACCAATATTTTCCTGGCCGTGTGACATTCTTATTTTGATCTTATTAATACGTTGAATTATTGGAGAATTATTTGTTGATGGAAATAAGAGAATACCCAATTCCTGCATTTCCTGGAATTCGATTTACAAAAGCTTTGTCATTAATCTGGAGAATTATTTGTTGATAGAAATAAGAGAATACCCAATTCCTGCGATTCCTGGAATTCGATTTACGAAAGCTTTGTCATTAATCTCGCATGTGTTTGCGGACCGGGACCAGACATATGGTTTTGTATGGTTAAAGGGTTAAAATTGCATGTTAAGTTTCGAGGAAAGCAGCAGAAAATGGATCATGACAGGTTTGATCCCCTCGATGATGTTAATGGTAAGAGTTTTTTTTGGGATATATATATATATTAAAAAAGAGAGTATATTTTTAGAGTTTTTCTTTTCTTTTTCAGTTTTTCATTTTTTTCCCATGTATATCTATCTTTGCTTTCTTGTTTTACAATCACATATTTCGGAGGGAGTTATAGTAAAGTCCACAAAGAGTAGTGAGTTACAGAAAAGTCTGCAAGTAGTAGTTTTGCAACAATGGAGCACACTGAAAAATTACAAAAAGATGTAACTAGTGAGCATAAAAACTTGGAGCTATTACATAAATTCTACTAGGAGTAATAGAGTTGAAATAAGCCCATAATGATGTGTCCATTTAGGAGGAGTTCAAGAGCTCGTCATGTGCGTAACATGTAAAAAAACTTACTTGGATCGGAGTGAAAACCCATTTTTGAGAGGAGGTCTGCCACTTGATTCTGCTTTCTATAGATGTAGGTGTATGTAATGTTCTGAAAGTTGTTAGTCATTCTCCTAATATGCCCCATCCAATTGGAGAGGATAGGAGGGTTGAAAGAGGAGTGATTCTTGACCTAGTCTATAATGCTTTTGGCATCTCCATGAATGTTAATTTGTTCCTGTCTTAATCATTTTTCAAACTGAAGAGCGCCTCATAGTGTTAAATCGCAGCTCTATTGTTAGTGTCCTGTCCTCCCTTCCACAAAAGTGATAAAGTCTCCCAAGTTCGAATATGATGACAACTCCATAGCCACAACTCCTTCGTTGGCTTGCCCCATAAAAAAGACGGATATTTTTTCTTTAGTTCCTTTATTGTTATCTTTCTCTTCTCTATCTGTCTCTTTATGGGACTAATCTCTGAAAAATAATTAACAGCCTTCATAATAACCTCCCGAGTCACCAACAGATTTTGGTAAAAAATATAAGAGTTTATGGTGCGCCAAATAGAACAAATGATGTAGAAGGTTAATGCATGATACTTATTACCTTTTTGGTAAAAAATATAAGAGTTTATGGTGCGCCAAATAGAACAAATGATGTAGAAGGTTAATGCATGATACTTATTACCTTTCTAGAGCCAAAAACATAGGCATGAATGCAGAGCTTTTTGCGGACCTGCAGGACCCAGATGCAGGTATTCCAATACACCTGCCCATAACTTCTTAGCGAAGGGGCAACACAACAATAGGTGGTTAATCTCTTTGTTGTGATTCAAGCAGAGGGGGAAAATGCCCAAGCCACGAAATCACGTGCACCTCAAAATATTCCAAGTAAGAACCCTATTGTGTAATGCGAGCCAGCAAAAGCAAATGAGTTTGGATGGGATCACCCATCTCCATGTGGCTTGGAACCAATTTTTATTATCAAAAACTCACTCGACCAATGTAATCTTGTTGTATATGTCTTTGACACCTGGCTTTCCTTTCTTCATGTTACCCTCCCACAATAGTCTATCATCCGCTTCATGGATGGAGATGTCAGCGTCAAAAAGATGTGTGAGGTAGACATCCCATTCAATAGCATTTTGACTGATTAATCCAAGCTCGTCTGCCTTTACCAAGGATTGTAGCAGAGATGAATTGTCATTCTTCCTACTTATCTGAGAAAAATGGTGAATGCCCATGTTTTGCAAGGTGGTTATGAGGTCAACCGATAATGTATGATTATCGTGAAAGCCTTTCAGAGCATCTAGATCAATCTCCACCTCTCTTACGTCCCCCACCTCCCATCTCATGAAACCCAAGTTTAATTGTCTGGTTTTTGTCATGCCCCGCCATATGTAGGAAGAAATGTTGGTCCTCCTTGCACTAACCCTAAGCCATAGAGTAAATGGCCTTCCCTGCATATATTTCTCCCTGATTAGGTGAACCCAAATGTTGTCTTTTGTCATTGCCCTTCACAAATTATTAATAAGGAGTGCCCTATTAAATGAGTGGGTATCCAATATACCCCAATCACCCTCATCAATTGGCCTCGCAATGACTTTCCATCTCACCAAGTGGAGCTTTCCCTTTAAATTCGTCCTTAACCAAATGAAATTGGCCATATTGGAATCCAATTTATGACAAATCTCCATGGGAAACATAAAAGGGTGCACCCAAAAGACAAAGATGTTCTACAAATCAGATTTTATGAGAGTCGACCTACCTCCAATAGTTAACCACATGTTTGACCATCCAACGAATTTATTTTTGAATCTGTCAATCAACTAGCCCCAATCCTTATTGTCGTAATTGTTGGGTTTGAGATGAAAACCAAGGTCAATAAATCCCTCATCGAGGGTTACAGTGGTAATATCAGAAAGAAGACAGATTTCCCTGCATCTAGCCTCCTCTATATCATTGGAAATCACCATAGATTTGGTTTTGTTCATATATAACCTCAAGGTCGCACTGAAAGTGTTAATGATGTTATGTAAGACCACCCATTCCCTAATGATGGTCGAAAAGCAGGTCGTCTACAAATATGAGCTGAGAAATATGAATGTTTTTGTTAATCTTTACACCATGGAACTTACACGTGTCCCTTTCAGCACCAATCCTACGGCTGAGACAGTCCATGACCAACAAGAAGACCAAAGGCGATAAGGTGCAGCCTTGCCAAAGTCCCTTATGGGCCCTGAAGAAATTCGTCGGATATCCATTAATGATCATCGCTAAATTAGTAGACTCGAAACATGCCATGATCCAGCCAATATTGGGAAGTGACATGCCGACCTTATGAAGAATCATTCGTACAAAGTCCCCATCAATGCTATCAAAGGCTTTATGTAGGCCGATCTTAAACAAACTAGTTATCTTCCTTCCTCTCTCTCCCTTTCTCTCCTACCTCCCTTTGTCTCTCCCACTAATCTCTCTATATTTCTCTCTCTCTCCCCTCCAACTCTATCATTATCTCTTTTTCTTCCCCCTCTTCTCTCTATCTCTCCTTTATCTCTCTATCTCACCCAAAACATATACACTCTCTCTCCATCTCTCCCTTGTCACTCCCCCTCTCTCTCTCCACTTCTCTCTCTCTCTATGTGATTCTTCTTCCCTCCCTCTCTTTCCTTCCAGCTCCATTTCTCTATCCATCCCTCTCTCCTCCTTCCTCTCAAGTCCTCTCTCATCTTTCCTCTCTCTCCCTTTCTATCCCTTCCTCTCACTCCCTCTATCTCTCCACCTCTATCATTCTATCTTTGCGCTTCCCTACCATATATATCTAGAGTTAATATATATCATGATATATTAATATATAATAATAAACAAATATTAATATTGTATATATCCTAAGTTATTAAATTTATAATATATTAATATTAATAATTAGATTTAAATGATATTTTTTATATAGCATGATAACAAAATTCAAATATTACAACTTCACATGGAAATATTTATTTCTTTACATATTTACGTCGTTAGGCGTTCCCCTCTAAAATCAATTCTCCCAACTGTCTTTCTATCCTAATCCTGACTGTCAGATCCATTGTTAGACTATTAAACAATGGTATGTCGTCCAATTTAATTATAAAACATTAAAAAACCTTAATGTAAGAATAGTTAATTAAAAAATTATTTAATATTGGTTAGCCTGTCGGTCGCGGGTGTCTGAATAGCTAGCCGCTTTCGCTGGAGAGGAGTGCAGGGTGAATACCTTCTTTGTTGCAGGAGGAGGGACGTGTTTCCTACATCACGGGAAGGGAAAGGAAGACAAGGAGGGCCAGTTGGAAGATTACTTAGTTGACAGCTTTTCTCTACATCCAGATCTGGCAGCCTCTACATCAGAGTCAGTTATGTCTAGTAGTGGTCAGTTATGTCTAGTAGTTATTAGTTATTAGGTTATGGTATACATTCTTCTCGTTTACTGCCCATATCTCATCTCATATCAATATCTGAGATTCACAACCTTCCATATATTTGTAGACTTTCGCGTCTCAGGTTATTAGGTTAGTTAAATTTCGTGTTAAATTTTTCCTCTTGTTGTCCTTCGGCCACTACAATGAAATGTTTTCTCTGTTTTAGGGACAGTGTTCAAATGTTCTTCTTGCCATTTTAAATATCAAACAAATTACAAGCAAAATTCAAAATAGAGAGTTTTGCTATAATGTCCCAAATTATAAACAAATATTAAAACAGAGAGTGGGATGTCAAACTCAGCCAAAAAAAAGATACAACTTTCCACTCCCATACAATCTTGTCTCTCTGCTTAACTGCATCCACTTGTAATCTTAAAGCTTCTTCAGTTTGGAGAAATATCTCATTTCTTTGCTTCATTAATTCATAATTTCTATTGAGTTCCTTGTTTAATTTCATCTTCAAATAATTTAGTGACATCTCTAAATCAGCTTGTGCTATTTCGGCAGCCTCCCTTGCCCGTATTTCATATTTAAGCTCTAAATTAATGATTGAAGAATACATTGATCTAGATATGATCACTTGAATATTCTCATTAATTTTCACTATGAAATAGCGTTTTTTAGGGTGGGTAGGAATGAATCTTGCTTCTGTTTGACAGTTCTCATTCAGAGAAAAGCGATTTTGGATGGTTTGATGTCATGGTGTATACATTTGGAAATATATCTTTGAGACAATTGACGTTTTCTACTTCCCCGGAGCCTAAAATCACTATATGGTGTTCGATCTTTGTGATCCAAAATCCAATCCTAGCTAAGACTACTTTGTATCATCGTGTGTCATCAAATCCTCCAACGTTGGACTAAAAATGCCCAACGAGCTACCTGCAAGTCTGCTCACTGATGGAAAATTACACTAGAGTGGCCCCAGTTATGCCCCATAGTGAAAATGGCATAACAGTAAGAAGGAGATGAACTTCCCCATAGCATAAGCTTTAGTCATGACATCAGTAGAAAGTTCTCCATTTCAACTTTCAATACTTTTCTCTACTTCAATTGAATGTCAAGCCTCAGCCTAGTGATTGTGAGGACTAGACCAACTGATGTGAGCCTGTCTATGATAGCAACAATTTGAATAGTTTATGAGCATGTGTGCCATTATCCAACAAAATTAATTAATTAATTAATTAATTAAAATTTCATTAAATCCAAAATGACAATTTGTTCGAATGCACATTTGTCCTTGTTAACTCTTGAAAGTCAGAAGATGCAGCAAAATGCAACTACAGCGGTCCAAAATACAAACAATTCAAAACAGGAGAGTTTTGCTATAGTTTCCCAAATTACAAGCAAATATAAAAACAGAGAGTGGGATGTCGGACTCTGTTTTTTCATCTATATTTATTGAGATTTCAGGGTAGTTTCATAGATTTAAAAAGTAATTTTTGCCTCGTTGGATTGTGGTAGTGGTTGTCCTTTCAAATCTTGATTAGTTTCCCTTTAAATCCATAAGGGTTTAGGAGGTGCTACAATGTAGGCGGTGGATGCACTGTTGAGGGGGTGATTGTGAAATAATTATCGAAAAAGATAAAAATAGTGCAAAAGCCAATACAAAAGATACAACTTTCCACTTCCATACAATCTTGTATCTCTGCTTAACTGCATCCACTTGTAATTTTAAAGCTTCTTTAGTTTGGAGAAATATCTCATCTCTTTGCTTCATTAATTCATAATTTCTATTGAGTTCCTTATTTAATTTCATCTCCAAATCATTTAGTGACATCTCTGAATCAGTTTGTGCTATTTCGGTAGCCTCCCTTGCCCATCTTTCAGATTTAAGCTCTAAATTAACCTCCTTAAGGCTTGTCTCTATTTTTTCCCTCTGATGATCTTTGTCAGCCATTTGTCTTGCAAATTAATCGCTTTTATCGATTTCTTCATTTGCAAGCATATTCAAGAAGTTAAATAAGGTCTCTGAATATGAACTTTCCATTTCGCTTGCAATTATCTGTTTCATAAAGTTTTCTAGACTGCAAAATAAAAGTTTCAGAGTATAAGGAAATTATGCAATAATGCAAGCTTTTAAAGGAAAATATCAAACACAGGGAGCATGTTGTAAGGATAATTTTACCCAAGGACAAACTTATAGGTTCGACATTCTCCCAATGGGAAAGTGCAACCAACACTTCTCCCAAATCCTTTTCTATTAGTGTACCCAGGATATTCATAGACTGTAAAGGGAACTGATTCTTTCACAAGCAATCCACATTCTTTCGCTTTTTTCACCGACTCCCATTTTTTATATGGGTCACTTTCTTTGTGAGTAACATGAATTTCTCCATTTATGCTAAGAATATTCCTTGCATTCATGAAAAATATCTTCAACAGGTAATGGTGCTTTCTACCAAGTATAGAAAAACATATTTCCGCTACTGTAGTCTATAACATTTTTTATTTCAATTGTGCAAGATGCTCCAATTCATACAGCTTAAAAAAAGTGCCTTACAGAAAAGAAATAGGACAGGAAAATATAAGGGCCAGTAAACTTACTTGATAACTGTATTACTTGATAACTTCTGATCCTTTGATCTATAATAAGTGAATAAATGAGATCTGCAAAATATTGAAAAACACATGAGGGGTTCATGTTAGTAGTTTTGATGATGGATTATGCAAACATGGTAAGCTCCAAGAGGAAAAGAAACTCTTATATCAGATGTTAAAATAATAGGAAGGCTAAAGAAGCATTGAAAATTTATTATCAGATTCTAGAGAGGATGCATACCAAATTTTTGATAGAATGTTTCAGAGATTGCTAGCATTTGTTATCTATAATTTATCACTTGAATATTCTCATTAATTTTCACTATGAAATAGGTCTTTTTAGGGTGGGTAGGAATGTGAATTCTCTTAGATGATTTGAAACTTACATTGCTTTTGTTCTCTGCTTTATGTTTAATTACATGTATGTTTCAAGGCTTAATACACATATACCAAACTGAGGTTTCTAGGGCCTTACTCTGTGCCTAGGTTGTTTAATACACATATACCAAACAACTGTATTAGATATTTTTTCCCCTGCAAGAAGACTGTCTAAAATCTATTTCTAAAATGTATTTCTAGTTGTAGATATATTATCCCTTGCAAGAAGACAGTTATAAAGTTGTAAGATATTTTTTCCCCTACAAGAAGACAATAATCAACTCTGTATCTAACTTAGTTCACATATACCACACATTTGTTTCTAGGTTGCTTAATACAGATTTACAACTTTTTCCTAAGGTCTTACTCTGTCTCTAGGGTCTTACTTTGTCTCCAGGGTCTTACCCTGTTTCTTGCTCTTAAATCATAAGATTTAGATCTTCTTGTTTACAGAACTGGTAACTAAAAAAGGGTCTACAAGATACTATCAACGGCGAGGCCCAGGTCAAACCCATTCATACTCCTCTCTTGCCCAAACAAAAACCTCCCTTGATAGCTACTCTCTCACTTTCTTTAAATTCATGAGTGTCCTACTACGCCCAGACCCATAGAGAATTAGCCAGGAGCCTGACTGCATTGATTCTAGAAGACTTGCTATTTGCTTTGACAAAGCATCGCTCTCCTCCATATATTTAAATATATTTGTTGTTGTCTCGAGGGTAATATATGTTTTGAAGACAAGTGAATGTAATGCATGTATATTTCCTCTCAGGCATTTGAACAGTATGGGGAGATTGAAGAAGGTGGTCTTATTATGGATAAGACATGATGAAAGTCACGAGGATTTGGCTTTGTAACATTTAAGCATATGGATTATGCCCAAAGGGAATTGAAAGAGCCTAGCAAAACTATTGATGTATGTATTTCCTTTGTCAGTCTTGTAAATTTTGATTTTTTTTTATTCTTTGTATTTGTCCACGGATATCTTATTGAATTTGAAAGGATTAAGCACGTTTATTTTCTCAATTGCTTCTGCTATATCAATATTATATCCCATGAAGACTTTCCAAGCATTTTGACCATTGTTTTCACCAACATTATAGACATGCATTCATTTAAATTTGAATGTCTCCCTCCAGTATATTGTGATGTTTATGATTTATTTCAAATAGAGCAATCATTGTTTCATTTGCAGGCATCTTCACCTGGGACATTGATACCTCCTTACAATTCTAAATTGTATTTATTTTGCCACTAATAATATTTTTATAGTTTTAATTGAATATGTATGAGGCAATATCACTATTATTTTGAAAAATATTTCACTAATGTTGGGGAGACAACAAAATTTAACTTACCACAAAACCCCAAACTTGTTTGAAGAAAAATGAAAGCAATCCAACTATTAGATATTTTTTATTCGGATCATCCACAGTGCTGTGTGCTTCTTGTCGACGTTTTGCATTTTGAATCCCAACGGGGATCCATCTTCAGGACAGAAGTGATAGATTAAAGGAGGAGCTTACCAACCAAAACAAATAAACACCTAATGCATAAAAACAAAAATCTCTTAATTTTTAAAAACTAAAACTAAGCTTCATGAAAACTAATTAAAAAAAAAAATTTAATTATATATTAAATGTAGTTGTTTTATTGTTAAGTAATATTAATAATATTTATTTTAATTTTTATTATGAAATATTCAAAGATTTCTAAATTAATTTCCTAAAGATTTTATTAAGTGAAAATTACTCCTCAACCTAATTAATTTATAAAACTTATTATAAATTATTTATAAAACATGTAATAAATAAATATTTCTATAAGAAACAATAAACTAAAAATTTGATTTTAATTATTAGTAAATTAATATTGATAAAATTTTATTAAAAGTGAAAAAATAATTAATTATAAGTAAATTAAATAAATGAATAACAACGATTTATTAATGGGTATTATATTAATTTATAATGAATATATAACTAGTAGAATTAATATATTAAATTTAAAATATCTAATGGTATAATAAGAGAGTCCTAATTTTTATAAATCGAATTAATTTTATTTATTACAATAAAAATAAATTATAAACTAATAAATAATAATAATATTAATAATGATTATTTAATTATAATTATAACTAATAAATAAAAATAATAAAATAATGATTATTAATTATTTAGCTAATAATGATCATAATTTAATCCTAATAAACAAATAAATAATTATTATGAAAACATATATAAATAAATAATAAACTATTTATTTATTAATAATTAATACTTAATTGTTGATGAGTTTGTTACCTTTTGTTTAAATTAAAACTTTCTTATAAGAGGTAATTTTTAATTATTAATTAAATCCACTTATTAATGTTTATAAGTATTTATTTATGTTTCATAAATAATTAGAGAGTTAGGTTAGAAAAGAGGGTTCATACTTGAAGCACTGTAAGACCTAAAAGTAATGATATGCCCAATCATTGTAAGCCAATTTCCATTGATCTCATTCCTCCCATCTCTGTTGAGGTTATTCAAACATTTCCTAATCTCAAGCACCTCTTTGATTTTCCGTTTTTGATAATGATCTTCCCTAGCAATAATCTTGGTGCTCTCGAGACAAACATGATGCTTAGTTTTTTGAGGAGTGCTTTGCAAGTGATGAAGTGTGTGATCTCTCATTCTTGATATCTACTCCATGTTCTTTAAGTCTAAGTTTTAAGGAATGCTTTGTCTCTCCAATATAACTTTTTCCGCAAGAACAATCAATCTTATAAACTCCCTTAAGTTGTCGCTGATCGATGCTATCCTTGACAAATCTGATCTTTTGCTTAATTGTTCCACAAGTTGTAAACTGAGTAAATATGTCCTTCTTTCTTAGAACCTTGGTGATTTTATCTGTAACTCCTTGAATGAATGAAAGATAAATTGTCCCGCAATTTTCCTTAGGCTCCCTAGGGAGGACCTTTCCTTCAACCCTTTTTATAGCCTTCTTAATATATTTTTCCTTGTATCCTATATCTTTAAAGACAGAGTTTAAGTGCTTAATCTCCTCATCAAGGTGATTGGCGTTGGAGATTCTGAGGGCTCTAACAACAAGAGTGTTAAGGACCCCAAATTTTTGGGATGGAAGATGGTATGAATTGGCATGAAGGTAGCTCTCAATGTGGGTTTTCTTCCTAAAGACTTGGTGTCCCAAAGTACCATCCTCCTTTTTTATCACGAGGACATCTAAGAATGTAATTTTACCTTTTTCTTCAAGCTCCATAGTAAACTTAATTTCTAAAAAGATGGAGTTAAGATGATTAAAAAAACTTCTCAAGCTCCATCCTGCCATGGGTCCATTTTTAGTGTCATCAACAAATATTTTCCACCACGCTAGTTTCAAGGGATAAGAGTCAAGAGCCTTTTTCTCAAAATACTCCATGTATAAACTGGACATTATTGGTGAGAGGGGGGAACCCATTGTGACCCAAGATATCTGCTCCTAATAAATACCTTGGAAACTAAAGAAAGTGGAACGCAAACAGATTTTCGTTGCTAAAAGTGGTATTCCATTTATATATTACAGTTTTTTCTGAGTCTTGAGACTTCTCAAATTCTATGGTACTCCATTGTTACATAGGGTGGAAGATCGATCACCAAACAACTTTGATTCATTATTTAACACCTATTTTTGGTAATTTTTATATCCATTGTTGTTTATTTTACAGGGGAGAATTACTGTAAGCAAATTGGCTGGAAGTGGCGAGCATAGGTCCTAGTCAAAGTGCAAATCAGGCTCAAAGAAAACTATACATTGGTGTTCTTTCATATGACATGGCCAATGATAAGCTTCTAGAAGTTTTTTCCAAATATGGAGAGATAGAAGAAGGTTTAGTTGCATATGATAAGAATAAATATACATTGTTTGCTTTATGACGGGCAGTTTAACATGCTTCTATTGTTAGAGATTTATGCATGTTTTTCCAAGTCCTAGATTATTTGGTTGTATTTGTCTTGGTTAATGCTATGTATTTGTCACTAAAAGGGTATTTTCATTTGTGACTTTTAAGACTGTGGAGGCTACAATGCAGGCTCTTAAGGAATTAAACAAAACCATTGATGTAAGTGATAGCTAGTACTGGATAATGTTGGTCATATTAGTTGAAAGGAATTTGTTGATATTGACACCTATGTTATGTGCTTGGCATGCAGGAAAGGACTGTTACTGTGAAATCGGTGCTAATGGTCATAAGGAGAAGCTATCATCACAACCTACAATATCTCCACAAATGAAGATAGCTTATGGAACAAACTATCTGAGCCTGAACTCATATCATAGGTCAGGTCCACAAGTACCAACCTCTGTACCACCACAAAATTATTTCTCAACATATCCATTAGGTCTTTCAGCATATGCATCTCAGCCTCAATATGTAACACAACCTACATATGTAGGAATTTCATCTACTTCTCAATATGGTGTTCTAAGCTCCAGAACACCATACAACTCAAACCAGTATGTAGAATATGCAACATCCCTCCAAGATCCACGACTAGTTCCATCAGGATTGCACACAACAGGTGGTGGAGAAGATCCTGGTCCAGGCTACCCATACTATGGTTCAACAAGAACTAGATTTTAATAAACCATTTTTTTTATTAAGAAATATGTTCATCAAATTAATGGAAGTTAGTTTGGGATTCTACCTGCATTAACAATTAAACTGGAATGTGAAGTAATACTACTAGAGTCCAGTAGATAGAAGTCTACTCACTATTTTAAATGTCCACTAGGTTGTTGTAACCTTTGATGAATGTGAGGTTACACATTGTTTGAGCTCAATTTTCTAAACTTTTGATGCAAGAAGAGTAAATTTGTTATCATATATGTTATCAATGGAGTGTTCCAACCAATGTACACTCAGTGAGAAGTTTTGTTTTTATTTGAATGTAAGTTGGTGGCATGTTATGATCTGAAATAACTAGTTAAAAAATTATGTTTATTTTCTTGTAGATGTGTTGGAAAAGATTGTGTTTGTTTTGATAAAGCATTGATCTCCTCCATATATTTAAATATATTTGTTGTCTTAGGGGTAATATATTTTTTTAATCCAAGTGAATATAATGCATGTATAGAAATGTGGGGAATGAATGTTTAGAAACAACATAGAAATGAAGTATGGTGTTAATGTGGGGAAGAGATGTTTGGAAATAGCATGTAATTTTAGTTTGGTGATAATATGGGGAAGAAATCTATAGAAACAACATGTAATTGAAGTTTCGTGGTACAAAACTGGAGTAGAACCGAGTGGGTTCTAAATCACTTTGCTTTTATGTAAGCTTCCTTTTTATCAACAAATAAACAATGTATGTATGAAAGTAGTTGTAATGAGTTTTGTCCATTATTTAGATCCCTTTACCTCAATGATTTAAAGTAATACAATACTTCATTATATTTGATTGTTTGTAGTTAGAAATTGTGTGGCCATGTGTGGAGGATAAGTCTTATGTAATACAACACAACTATTCTAAAGAAAAGAACTTTTATTTTTTGATTCTAAGTTTTCTTGGAAGTCTAAGTTATTACAATGCGCTTCAATATTGTTTTATTAGTTTATTTACTAAGCGTGAACTGGAATATCTAACCCAGAGTTAAATTCATTGCTATAGCATATTATTATATCAGCATATAGGAAATCATCTACCTATATTTAAATAAAGTATCCACTCATTTGAACATTGAACTGACAGACTTTTTCTACACTTAAAATTTAAGATAATTATCTTTTCATTTCCTTAATTCATTCTTGCATTCTCCATTACATTGTGAATTAAGGTGATATGAGGCTATTTTGTTATGAATGGTTTTATTTAAATCATTTACTTATAAAGGTTTCATAATCTTAATGAAGAGCATTTTCATAACATTACCTTCACTTTAAACATATCCTTCATTTTGAACATTACCTTCATTTTCAACTGGAATATTTGACCTAAAGTTAAATTCATTGCTATAGAATATTATTATAGAAACATATAGGAAATCATCTACCTATATTTAAATAAAGTATCCACTCATTTGAACATTGAATTCACAGACTTTTTCTACACTTAAAATTTAAGATAATTATCTCTTCATTTTCTTAATTCATTCTTGCATTATCCATTACATTGTGAATTAAGGTGATATGAGATTACTTTGTTATGAAATGTTTTCTTTAAATCATTTACTTATAAAGATTCCCTAATATTAATGAATAACATTTTCATAAATCATTCACTTTGAACATTACCTTCACTTTGAACATATCCTGGTTAGAATCTCCAATAAAGAAACAAAATTGCATAAAATTTTGACTTCTTTCTTATATGTTATTGTTTCTTATGCCATTGCCTTACGGTGTATCCCTTGCAACATGTGGTGCAAATGCTAGTTTAATATATCCATAGTATATGGTATTCCTTGATTCATTTTACAAATATTTAATTAAAAGAAATATTAAAAGATTTAGTAGAGAGATTTAAGATTCTTTATGTTGAAATGGTATTGACTTTAGTAAAGAGTAAAGATGTTAAAATTTTTCACTAATTTGGAATTTTAATGTGGTAAAATGTTTGTTGAAGGTAAATTATTATTGTTGAGAACTTGTACACACCTTATTATCTATTCAAATTCAATGTATATAATAAAATAACTATTAAATGCATAAGATAATTGTATTGTAATACAAATACAATTATCTTATGAGTTTTAATAATTATTTTATCATATACTTTGAATTTGAATAAACTATATAAAACATTTAATTTTTTTTTTTTTTTTTTTTTTTTTCTTTTTTGGCCAACATGAGCAAAATTTTAACTTTGATGATGGACAAACTAGCTTAAACATCATACTCGGCTATAGAATGTGCCTCTTGGCGCAACAAGAAGAAGACCTATAACCAGTGAGGAGAGAGCGAGAAAGAGCGAAGTGTTTCAACACTTTTTTGGGTCTATTCTGGGCTAAGTAATCTCCACACGTGCGAAGTTGCAGACTTGTCTATTGTAGCAAGGAGGCCAAGTGTTTCAGCATTGTTTTTGGGACTATTTTGAGCTAAGTAATCTCCACTCGTGTGAAGCTCCAAACTTGTCTATTGTAGCAAGGAGGCCCGAGAAGGTTACAGTCATCTAAAGGTAACCAAGTTGGGTGAAGGATGTGTCAAAGGGAAGCTGAATTAAAAGGAAGGAGTCTCTTTCTAAAGAGAGGCTAGCTAAGGTTCAAGTTGGTCATCTATACAAAACTAGGAGTTTTTGATTGAACAAAAGTGTAGATGAAATCAGGAGTTTGAAATTCCTAAAGGAAACCCAAGAAGAAAAGAGAAGCAAAGGGTTTGAATCTTTGTAAAAAAAATTGTTTGAAGTGAATCTATTATTGTTGAGACTTATCGACGATGCCTTAATATCCCATTCAAATTCAACGCATATGATAAAATAACTTATTAAGGCATAAGATAATTGTATTATAATACAATTATCTATGCTTTAATAGTTATTTATCATATGCGTTGAATTTGAAGGATAATAAGTGTCGATAAGTTCTCAACAATAATAGGTTCACCTTCAACAATTTTTTTACAAAGATTCAAACCCTTTGCTTCTTCTTCTTCTTGGGTTTCATTTAGAATTTCAACTCCTTGATTTCAATTTGAATTTGAATTTGAATTAATTATTTTTATTTTTTATTTTTTTTAATTTTTAGTTTGGCCAACATGAGAAAAATTTCAAGTTTGATGATGGACAAACTCGCTTACACATCATACTGGGCTATAGAATGCGCCTCTCAGCACAATAAGAAGAAGACTTATAACCAGCAAGGAGAGAGAAAGAAAGAGCAAAGTGTTTTAGCATTGTTTTGGGACTATTTTGGGCTAAGTAATCTCCACATGTGCAAAGTTGCAAACTTGTTTATTGTAGCAAGGAGGCCAAGTGTTTTAGCACTATTTTGGGACTATTTTGGGCTAAGTAATCTCCACATGTGTGAAGTTGCAAAATTTTCTATTATAGGAAGGAGGCCGAGAAGGTTACAATCATCTAAAGGTAACCAAGTTTGATGAAGGACATGTCAAAGGGAAGCCGAATTAGAAGGAATGAGTCTCTTTCTAAAGAGAGGTTAGTTAAGGTTCAAAGTTGGTCATCTATACAAACTAGGGTTTCTCATTTGGAACCAAAATCTCTAGATTGAAATCAGGGGGTTGAAATTCTGAACAAAATCCAAGAAGAAGAAGAATAAAAGGGTTTGAATCTTTGTAAAATGTTTGTTGAAGGTAAATTTATTGTTGTTGAGAACTTCTGGACACCTTCTTATCTGTTCAAATTCGACGTATATGATAAAATAACTATTAAACGTATAAGATTATTGTATTACAATACAATTATTTTATGTGTTTAATAGTACATTGAATTTAAATAACTATATAAAAAATTTTAATTAATTATTTTTTATTTTTAAAATTTTTATTTTGGCCAACATGAGCAAAATTTCAACTTTGATGATGGATGGACTCGCTTACACATCATACTGGCCTATAGAATGTGTCTCTCGATGGAACAAGAATAAGCCCTATAACCAGTGAGGAGAGAGAAATAAAGAGAGAAGTCTTTCAACATTGTTTTGGGCTAAGTAATCTCCACACGTGCAAAGTTGTAGACTTGTCTATTGTAGCAAGGAGGCCAAGAAGGTTAGAGTCATCTAAAGGTAATCAAGTTGGGTGAAGGACATGTCAGAGGGAAGCTAAATTAAAAGGAATGATTCCCTTTCTAAAGAGAGGCTAGTTAAGGTTCAAAGTTAGTCATCTATACAAACTAGAGTTTCTGATTTGGAACCAAAAGTTGTAGACTAAAATCAAGGCATTGAAATTATGAAGGAAAGACAAGAAGAAGAAGAAGCAATGGATTTGAATCTTTGACTTAAGGAAGAGGAAGAGGGCTTTGTGTCTTGTTCTTGTAGTGGCAAATAGGTCAAGGGTCTTAGTCTCAGTATTCGTCAATTAAAGACTCTATAAGAAGAAGAATTTGTTCAGGTTTTCCTGTCGAGTGGAAGAGGTTTTGGCCGTGGTGGATAGACTACATTATGTGTCTCTTGTATCTTTATTATTTATGCATTGGTAATTGTTTGATGAATAATAACACTAATAACCTAAGTAATAGAAGATCCTAATCTAAAGAAGTGAAAATAAATCACAAGTAGTTTACTAATAGAAGAGAAATCACTTAATTGTTATTCTCTCTCCGCCCCCCCCGCCCCCAACCCCCTCCATCTTTTGTGTCTCCCTCTCTCTCTCTACCCTTATCCCTTTCTCATCCTCTCCTTCTCTCTCTCTTCATTCCTCCTCTCTCATGTCCTTCAATTTATCTCCTTCAATGCAAGAAATCAAATAGGATTAGAAATCACCATCTACATTGAAATCAATGCATCTAGTGCAAGAATTCTTCTTCCCTCTCTCCCCCCTCCATCTA